>CM053034.1:114437760-114657760 GCA_028564925.1 Lithobates sylvaticus | reverse complement strand
TATATATATATATATACTAAGAGCAAACAAGTGTAAAACAATCGGGTGAATTAAATAAAAAATACGTTCGTACAAGATTAATAAAAATGCACCCAACTACTATGTACATTTTTTTTAATGAAAGCTCCTAAAGTCTAATATTAAATTATATCGTGTTTTATGTTTTATGTTACAGCCGCAAAATAATATTTAAGAGCTTCCAACCAGCCTGGATTATTTTTTTGGATCTGAAGCAGGAGACTTTTTTTTTTGTACTTTTTGGGGGCTAGATGTGGATTAATCAGTAACCATCTCATGCTGGATGTGGTTAATGTTTTAGCCGCATGGGAAAGGGAAATGTATAGGGTCACCTTTGTGGAGGACTCATAGAAGGCCAGCCTGAGAGTCACCCTTATTGCCTTTTTTTGGGGGGGGGGAGACAAAGTCAAGGAGCACAAGGAGTTAAATCTTGAGGACATCACTACTTAAGAAGTTATCTACAGGAGTCAAAAGGTGCTTCCTTCAGTGCAAAGCAATCATGGTACGTTAATTCCTAGAGACATCCAGAAACAGATTAACCTAACCAGATATCATAAATAAGAAGAACTGGAGAAAAAAGTTTTAGGTATTTTTTTTTTTTTTTTTGGCCCCTCTCTTTCTCCCCTTTAGCCCATGTGGAGTGTATTGTTTGTTAGTGAATAGCTCGGAAGGTCTGACCCTAAATGTTGCAGGATTTCACAAAAGGGCATGGGGAGAAGCCTGCTATTCCTCTAGGATGTTTGGCATAAGGGGACAAATCGCTTTTCAATGGGGGTCTGGTGTAATGAAATGGGGATTGTCACACAAGGTGCATCCACTGGATTAGCAGGATAGAAGTGAGGACAGCATAGCGGAGAGATCAGGACATGGAAGTGGCTGCGAAGGTCCCATCTGCCCTACAGGGGAATCCACAGCCAGCAATGCTCAGGATCTGCTACAAACACTAAAGTCCTTCTTACGCCATTCAATAAGCAGACTAATAATAAAACCACGTTTACAAACAGCCTAATCCCTTAAGAGCATTTCCACATATTGCAACAACTCAAACTCTCATGCAACTTGCAGGAAAGAAAAAAGAAAGAAAAAGGATTTGAATGTGAACAATGTTTTTAAGTGTAAAAAATAAAATGTGTATATATATATATATATATATATAAAAGCAACAAAATTGCACATCTGCAACAACAACACAACAATGTAGCCCACACAGTGATAGTCTGAGTGTAGCAAAGTTGCAGATTTATATCTACAAAGTAAGATATATAGAGAATTATAACCGCAAAACTGTATCTCTAACGTCTACAAAATGAGTCCATACAGGATTTACACAACTATTGGTAGCCGGAGAGTAAGGCTGGGCCATACATCGTACAATTTTCCTTTAGATTTACCAAAACCCATATAACATGGGAGGGCAAACCTAAAAACTTTCAATTTGTATGCAATCAAGCAGGGCCTTGCACTATACATGGTTGAAAGGTAAATCTAAAAGGAAATTGAAAAAAAAAAAAAAAAAATTGTATAATTTATGGCCAGATTTACATCGCTGTGTAAATATATATATATATATATATATATATATATATATATATATATATATATATATATATATATATATATATATACACATATATACATATATATATACACACATATACACACACACACACATACACACACTTTATATATTTATATTTTATATGTGTATGTCTTGCATCTACAAGGTAATATAACCCACACATGATCTATAGATTTGTATAACTACATTAACTATCTCCAACATCCACAAAGTAACAATGTGACCCATACACGAGCTACAGCATTATTAGTAATATTAACCGAACAATTGTATCTCTAAACACCTACAAAGTAACAATGTAGCCCATAATTAGTAGCCGGAGAGTAACCCAATTGCATATGTCTATCTGTAACATCTATAGAGTAACAATGTAAACCATACACGATCTATAGAATCCTTAGTAGCCTGAGAGTAACAGTTGCAGATGTATCTCTAGCAACTAAAAAAGGAACAACGTAGATCACATAGGTAAAAAAAAAATGTAGTAGTAGCCTGGGAGTAACATTGTTGCAGATAAAGTAATACTGTAGCCCATACACGATCTATAGAACTCTTGTTAGCCTGAGAGTAGATTTGGATCTCCAACACCTATAAAGTACTTATAGAATTCGAGGCAGCCTGAGTAATATAGTTGTAGATTTGGATCTCTATGTAAAGTAACAATGTAGCTCCCACACGATCTATAGAACTATTAGAAGCCTGAGTTGCAGATTTGGATCTCTAAGATCTATAAAAAGGAAGAGTACACGATCTATAGATGTCTTAGACGTAGGAGAGTAACATAGATGTTAGAGATACATCTACAGCTATAAAGGAATAACAGAGGATATATCGATAAAAGGTTTGGTAACTTAGTTGCAGAATTGGATCCCTAAAATGTATAAAGTACCAATGTAGCCCATACACGGTCTATAGAAATCTAAGAGTAACCTAGTTGCAGATGTGGATATCTAACATGTAGACGATGAGTAGAGTGGTTGGTAGTCTCAGGTTGGTCCCCCCACCAAGTACAGGGTAAGAATGGAGCCCATACACCAGGTAGAAGAGGTGAGATGGTCCTGCGAACAAAGTAGCAGAGTGACAAAGTGAAAGCAGTGGGTGTCAGCAGCGTGGATCCCACTCGTGTAAAGTTTGGTGTGGACTTTCAGGTAGGACGAGTGAGATGGATGTGTCTCGGTGTGTGTATGCGGAGATCGGTGCTGGGATAAATCCGGGGGGGTGACAGATGATAGAGGGGCTCCCACTTACCATGACTTCCAGGCGGCAGGGCCAGGCCAGGCTCCGATTGGAAATGCTGGGGCTTCGCCTGCTTCCTCCGAGACATGCTGGCTCACACATCAGCTGGGGCAGAAGACAAATAATTTACTCCCAAAATGTGCTCCCAATTCCGGGCAGGGAGCCCCAGCCAGCGCGCATGTGTCCTGCCATAATTATGATGATCAATAATGCATTGCGATTAATCATAGGAGAGGGCTTAGTAATGGGGAGGGTGGGGGGGGGGGGGGGGGGGGGGGGGGGGTTGGCACATGGCCAGCTCTATTCAAACCAACTCGCCCTAATCAATGAGCCTGTGATTCGCTGGAGGCTCCTGTCTTTCTCAGCTGCCACCCAATAATAAGGGGGCCGGCTTGTAGGGAGGGAGGGAGGAGGCAGGGACTCGGGCTTTGGAGACACTATTAACCCTCTTAGCAACAACAATTTGTTTCTTGGACGAGATCTGCTCTCTGACCTCCCTCTCTACACATCCGGATCGTGCTGATCGCAAGCTCTGCGGACCAGTACCGCACTCACCCACTTGTCCCTTTAATGTCACACGATCCCACGATCAGAGCGACCTAAAAAAAAAAATGTCACTTGAGCTTTGCCTGTCCTGTGTAGCTACAACACAGAGCAGAGCGCAGTACACCTTCTCATCACACATCTGATGGATTCTCAGAGTCAAGATGACTTTCTTTTCACTTTCCAACTATCGATCGCTGGCTATTCGGAATTAAAAATAAAGTGTTGGCAATGGCATAGGAAGGGCTGGTGCTGGCAGAGCCTGGTGTACCTGTCATTCCAGCTGGGATCACCAGTGGTCATTCCATTAGATCCTAGCAGGAATGGCATTTATTAGTACATTGCACGATCCTCAGCTGTCTCACTAATAAAGCAATCTGTAGAAAATGTGGGATTAGGAAAGTTGTTGTTCAGGTCTGCCCCTGAGCTGGGACTGGTGGCTGCTGCTGTCACTCAAGGGGGCTCTGCTGGGCTGGGAGCTGGAGGAGCAAAGGGGGACTAATGTTTCCTTCTTCCAGCAGAGTACATGGGATGGTGGCATGGTGGCATGGCTGGCAGATCCTGGATCAGCCTGATTCACATACAAAAAAGAAGAAGAAGAAGCAGATGATCATACCTTAGAGGTCTGCATCCTCCCATCTCCTCCAAGCCCAGGAACACCATTCATCTGATCTGTCCCTTCATTTCCCAGACTTGACCTTAACACCCTAAACGATGACGGCTGACTGATGGTGGCGACCAGCTGTAGTGTCTTCATCTTACCTTTTATTTATGTTCTTCTCATTGTTCTGTTGTCAATGCAAAATAAAAATGATATGTCTATTATTAATAATAAAAAAAAAATATATTTTTTTTAACTTTGATTTAATTGTTTCATCTGTTGTGTGACTTCTATGTTGTTTTGGGTCCTGTTTTAATATGTAACTTAAACTTAAACATTTTTTTTTAACTTTTATTTCAAATATTGACACATCTTTTCTTCTTCTTCTTTTTTTATTTTTTATTATTGACTCCAGCAGTTTTGCATTTTTCTTGCTATTTTAGGGTGGATTGCACATGAAGCTCAGTTGGGGGCTGAGTTTGAAGGATGGACATAATAATCTTCCTATAAGTGATACTGAACAAGTCATTATTTTTCACTGAATATTTAAACACATGCCTTGGCAGAGATTGATATATAGCTGCTAGAGATGAGATGGGGTAGGCTTTGCCTGTCTCCGTATATGTGTGGGTGTGTGTCTTATTTTTCCTGTACAATGCACAATGTAATACATGGAGAGCACAATGTACCATGATGGATCAGAACATTGCTATTGTGTGCTGACATCCTCATCAGTACAGTATAACATGGCAAAGTTTAGGGGGACACATACTTGGCTTACACCTGGGAGGTACCAGGGAGAGAATTCTTTGGGGTGTCAGATGTAAAGGTATAATTAATATCTATATATGGAAAGTATTGTACATGTCTACTATATAAATAATTATAATTTTTTATATATATATATATATATATATATATATATATATATATATATATATATATATATATATATATATATATATATATATATATATATATATATATATATATATATATATATATATATATATCACACACGCATAATAAATATATTTATAGATAAAGGGAGATACTTTTGTGTATTTCCAAAGCCACCTCGGTGTCTGCAGCGCTAAGCTTAGGTATGTGTGTCTCTAATGTGTCTGAGAACTGGTCCGCTCCCTTGTACATTAATTCCATGTCACTGTATATGTGATTTGCACTATTTGCAAATTTTATGCCTTTAGTATTATTTTACCTGTTTGTATCGATGTCAAAGTAATTTTAAGCTTCAAAATTGGATATTTTTTTTGTATTTTATTTTTATTTTTTTACTCTTTCAGCTCTTGAGCTCATAGAAAACACTTCTAATCTAACGATCTAAGAAAGACCTATGGGTTATGCAGGGGGGGACTAAATAGCTAGTGCAGCCTAATCACTGCAAAGGGTTAAACGATGCATGAGGAATGGTCATTATTTACTCTTTCACTGAAAAGGGCACCAATAACACAGGGCATTAGCATTGACAAGCAAGTTGCATCTTCACTTGTGATATATATATATATATATATATATATATATATATATATATATATATATATATATATATATATATATATATATATATATATATATATATATATATATATATATATATATATATATATATATATATATATATTATATATGCTATATATATATATATATATATATATATATATATATATGTATATATATATATATATATATATATATATATATATATATATATATATATATATATATATATATGTATATATATGCAGTGTGCATGTTAAAAGTGAAGGTACACCCTACTTCTAGTTAAAACGTGGTTGTCAATATAATATAAAAGCAGGATGTACGTCCTTTTCTTTTCAGTTTTAATACATATATTTAAAAGCAGGATACATCTTCACTTTCAAAGTTATAAAATATATATATAGCTAATGCACCTTCACTTTTCAGATTATATATGGATAGATAGATACTTAGTTTATCATATTTCAGTTTTTATGTATTTCTCTGTCTCTGTATGCATTTATATATTAACCCCCATTATGCTTCCAGTATCACTCCAAGCCTGCATTTACATACTAACATACAGATGAAATCGGCAGGCCTATCCATATGCATAGCTTGCTTATGTAAATGTACATCTTGTTAGAATCTGTTACTCCTCCAAGGTGTTTTTCCTCTTTGGAATTGATTACAACATAGTCACTCTTTGTCTTTCAATCTAGTCCCCCCCACTCCACCCAACTCCTTTGCCACTGTAGAGTCTTCAGCCCTTGGGGTCCTTCCACTTTTGTTTTTTTTTTTCTTCTAGACAATAGGAACCCATCACCTCCCTAGTTTAGATTTATTTCCAGATGATCAATACACAGCATAGAAGCCCCAGATTTAATCCTGATCCATTATTTCTGACAGCACATAATTGATCAGAGGTCAAACAAATACATATAATTAAATCATAAGTAATATGGGGTGACTGAAGGCGAATCTTTAAACAGGAAGCAAAAAGAAAGGAGGTGAAGGGAATTAGTACATTTATTTCTGTTTTGTTGTCTGTTCTATGCCTTTTGGCATTTGATGACCACTTGCCACACTTCAATGTGTCCTTTTTTTGTAAGTGCTGTAACTGTTTATGATACTGTTGGACAATTCACAGCTGCCAGCCCCTTAAATTGGAAGGAGACCATTCATCATCGTAGAACAAAAAACACAATTTTACTAGGAAAAAAACTGTCCAAAATAGAAACCTGAAATAAAATTACTTTATATCATACATAATCAAAAAAAACAAATCCTTTTTAGAATAGAAAAGGTAGCAATCAAAATTCAAATTGTGATCAAATTGTCATATCAGAATTATTAAAATGTTAAAGCTTGCTTTGTGTTGTTTTTAAATTCTCGTTTACTTTCGAATGTATAGATAATTCTAAGACTATTTGACATTGTTAATGATGTTTCTGGCCTTCTGTTTAAAATTTCAGTGTTCCCAATAAATGTATAGATCTTCTGCCTCACCTCTCTCATTTCCTTTGGAGTCTATCCTTTTTCTTTCCTAGATTGTTTGTTAACCCTTTTATGTTAATTTCCTATTTCTCACATCCTGCTCTACAGATAATGTTGCTCTTGTTGTCACTATTACTACTACAAATACAGAATAGATTGGTTTAACAGTATTCTAAATATACCATTAGGATATTATTAGTGGTACATTATATATTTTTAATACTTCCAGACAATAGCATAAACTTCACAAATTCAACAAGTAAGCTGGGTATTTTATATTTTACAATGACATTTATACAGGCATTTTTTAGCACAATACAAGGATACATGTGAATTTTGGGATCATATATGATATGACATTTTTGTTAAGATACTTTGTTACTGGTAGCAATGTATGACATACCATTGATTTGAAAATCATCATTCACACATGCACATCTGCTGGTGACATAACAGTCTATACCACAAAGGGCAGGTGCATGTTTTAGATACCATAGATTGATATGTGATTTGATTTTGGTCAGTACATGTATAATCCCAATGTCTGCAGTTGTGAAAGATGTGGATTTTGCTGCAGTTTCCTGTTTCTATTCCCATTAACAGTCATTCTTTGGAATGTAAAGTCACAGGACTCCGGCGAGGTACTGATATTAATGGATACAGCTGCATCTACTTGTTTAGCAATGGAGTTACATTTGGTTTGAAGTTAATGAAATCTATATTTTAGCACTGCAATTTCTCACATCACAAATAAATGCAAGACCAGCAACTATAAAACAAACTACAAATACAGGTGAAAACTCGAACACCTTTTTTTTTTTCTTCAGTATCTCATTTTAGCAAAGTCATTTTATTTCTGGATAAATGTGTGCTGCTGCCATTCAAAAGTAATGCTCACGTTAGAGTGATCTATTGACCATTAATCAATAATCCATTAGCATAATGCAAGTTAAGAAAGTGCGTTATTATGTTATAAGATATGTGACACCCCTGATTAAAGATACACTCCAGTTTAACATGAACATTTCGCATGTAGACCGACCCAGAGGACACACTCTACCTGCTCAATTCATCTGATTTTTATGCTGGCATTTGTCTTGAGCGGCTAATTGCCCTGTTAGTTAAATCATTGTGTTTGCTGGTATCCTCAGCTCTTAAATTATACACTGACTTCTGTTTGAGTCCACTGTAGCCCCCCAACAACCTTGAGCACCCATGGGAGGCTGAACAGTACAGAACCATGTAATAGTGGACTGCAACCTTGAACAGAAGCACTGTGATAATCCTGCTTGATCTGGCTGCATTGGATTATATTAAAGATTAAGATAATTAAGTGAACTCTATAAGCCTTTTAAATTATGTTTAGGGTGTCAGTGGGCACATGTCCGCTGACATCCGCTGCTCCATAGAGAGTTATGGACAGTCTGAAAAACTGACAGGTGGACTTGATCAGAGAGCTCATGTGAAACCAGCCTTAAGCCTCATACACATGATCAAATCTTCTGCCGGGAATTGTGCGATGACAGGCTGTTGGCGGAAAATCCAACTGTGTGTACGCTCCATTGAACAATTGTTGTTGGATTTTCCACGGACAAATGTTGGATGGTAGGTTTTAAAATTTTCCGCGGACAAATGTCTGTTGGATTTTCTAAGTGTGTGTACACAAGTCCGTTGGACAAAAGTCCAAAATACAAACACGCATGCTCGGAAGCAAGGACGAGCCAGTAGCGGTCGGTCTTGTAAACTAGCATTCGTAATGAAGAATTAACATTCGTGACGCGGCAAATTATGAAATCTCGAAATGCAGCGCACATTCTCTTCTTCTTTAATGGGATAATAATGAAGCCGTTTTGCTGGTGATACTGATGGAGTTATTGCAAACAAATTTTCAAAGGCTTTTTTTTTCTAGTGATATCAAGAATAATATTATTATGCTTTTTTTTTTGGGCAAGTTACCACAACACCATTATCCTGTAGTTTTTAAGATCAAAGATACAACTATGTTGGTGTTTCTTGTTAATTTTACATTGTATTTTTTTTAAATGTAACTGCCTACTCCCAAACTGTCATTTGAAGTTAAACACATAGCCAAGTATTATTCTCCACAATTTTTTTTTACTGTGCATTAAAAAAAGAAAACAAATAAAATTAGACATGTTATCTGTCAATATAACTTAACCAAAAAGTGCATTCTATCCAAAAATATAGAAAATATACCAAATCAAATCATTATTCAACCAAAAAATTTAATAAAATCCTCATGCATGTGTCCTGTTTCCTAATAAAGGGGGGTCAACAATGGCAAGAGTTGGTGAAAGCAGGGGTCCGTCATCCGGAGATAATTCTGAAAATCATCCGGATTATTCTCCTGGAGCTCCTGCAGCAAAGGCATATGACATAATTGGTCACCATTAATAAAGCAACCAATTTTTGGCCCAAGAAATCCTCCTCCTCCTGTTCCTGGACTGGACTTGGGTCAAAGCAATAACTCCAAGGCCAATAATAAATAACACGTTATCTCCTCCGATTCCGTAACATGTCTGGTTGACGAACGGCCATTCAGAAATAAGCTAAAAAGCGCAAAATGAAAAGCACGAACTGAAAAGTTCTAAATGAAAAGAACAAAATGAAAATCACGAATCAACACTGACCAAACTTCTACTAAAAGGAAATTAGCAGTAGGAGCCCAAAGGGTGGGGATAAAGAGCTGAAAAACCACGTAGTACGTCACTACGTTCGTGTTTATGGCTGACAATTCGTTGCTGTTTATATGCAAGACAAAATCCAGGTACACGCCTTTGGACAAAAGTCTGAGGTTTTGTCTGCAGAAAATCCGATCGTGTGTACGAGGATTTACAAAGGAATTTATTTCAGACTGTTTGAAGTCAGGTGAAGTGTAGTGAAGAGCCTGTGTTCACCTGAACATTCAATCACACATAAGATAAGCTGTATTTTTATTCACTTCCCATGATTGAATATTTAGGCTCACATCACTTTACTTCACTTAAACTCCTGTCATACTTAAAGCATATCTAAACCCAAAAACAAAAAAAAAACATACTTACCAGTCCTTAGATGTGGTTTCATTAGTTTGCTTTTTTTCTGGCCTTTTCTCTTTATTTTCACCTGGTGATCCTGCCAGTAACACACTTTTTGTTCTAGGTGACAACTTTCACTTGCTGTATCTATGGAGCAGCAGAATTTTCACCCTAACCTGCTCTCCTGAGTTAGCTTATGCCTCACCCTCTCATTATCTATGTTACAAAGGGAGGAGAAGTCTTGTAGTTAACAGAAGATCGCTGGTATGGATGAATAGACTGTTTGATATTTCAGCTCAGTGCACAGGAAGCTACAAGCCCACAACAGTTTTTGCAAGATCAACAGGATTATTTTTGTACTTGCAGAAAATGTACATAGTATGAAAAAAGAAAACAAATGCAGCCAACACAGCCAAGGACTAATAAGCTTCAACATATGTAATGTTTTTTGCAGATTTAAATAGACTTTAAAGTGTTACTAAACTCACAACAGTAAAATACGTCTGTATATGCAGTAAAGCATGCTTGTTATACTCACTGTAGAACCTAAGCGCTTTTTCGCCCCAGTGTCTTTCTCAAGCCCACCCAGCGGAACCCCCTTCTGGGACTTTCAGGACCCTCCTGCCTTTTGGCAGTAAAAATACTATACCCCAAGTTACACTCAACTCTTCCTTTATATGGGAGCCCTGGATACTGGGAAGCCAGTTATTCCATCCTACCTGCTCTGTTGTTTTTAATGAATGTTACGCCATTCTCGCACAGTATTACATCTTGATATAATTACGCTCTATGCTATTTACCCACCCCTGAGTAAGGAGTCTTTCAGCGCTCCGAAACGCGTAGGGTGACAAGCTTCTTAGTTAACTGCATCACATTAGGTGACAGTTCACTAGTCAATTGTATGACATTTCTGTTTATTGTTATGCTGTTCATGAATACGTATATATGCTGTTTATTATCTTGTGAACAATAAAATTGCTTTTTATTTACTTTTTCGTTTTTATTAATTTTTTCGTTGTACGTGCCTCTAAAGTCCACCACTAGGGGTCCCCTTCTTTTGCAGTTCAATATTTCACAAGCGGCTTGCCCTGAGGGCTTTAAATAAAACCAGTATGTGTTTTTAAGTAAATACTTTTTATTCCAAAAAAGTAGAGCAGTGTCTGTTCTTCTAAGGCTGGCCATACATTATACCATTTTCTTATTCAATTTCCTTTAGATTTACCTTCAACTTTTTGTTTAGGTTTTACCTCATATTATATGGTTTTGGTAAATCTTAAGGAAAATTGTACAAGGAAATTGTATAATATATGGCTAGCCGTAGTTTGGGATGATGTGTTCTAAAAAGGAGCACCCTCTGAATTCTATTGAATGTTCAGCCAGTTTATTGAGACAGTACTTTCAATGGACAAGCAAGGAGCTAAGCCCCATACACACTATAAGGCCCCTTTCACACCTAAGCGTTTTTCATGCGGTGCAGCGCTAAAAATAGCGCCTGTTCACCGCATGAAAAAATCCGGCCCCTTTAACTCCAGTGTGAAAGCCGGCGGGCTTTCACACTGGAGCGGTGCGCTAGCAGGATGACAAAAAAAGTCCTGCTAGCAGCATCTTTGGAGCGGGATAGGAGCGGTGTGTTCACCGCTCCTATACCGCTCCTTCCCATTGAATAGAATGGGACACCGCGGTGAAACCGCGGCAATACCGCCGCAAAGCGCCACTACGGCGGCGCTCTGCGGGGGGTGTTTAACCCCTTTTCGGCCGCTCGCGGGGGTTAAAACCGCACCGCGAGCGACCGAATACCACGGTTAAAACGACGGTAAAGCCGTCACCGCGGCTCACCGCCCCAGTGTGAAAGGGGCCTTAGATGCTCTGCAGATTTTTGTCTTCAGATTTACCAAAACCATGTAGTTCAAGGGCCTGCCTGATTGCATACAAATTGAAACTCTTAAGCCTCTTAAGCCTTTCCCGATGGGAAATGTGTGATGACAGGCTGTTGCCAGAAAATCCGACCCTGTGTACGCTCCATCGGACAATTGTTGTCAGACATTCCGCCAACAAATGTTGGCTAGCATGTCTTCAAATGTGTGTTGTCGGATTTTCCGATCGTGTGTACACAAGTCCGTTGGACAAAAGTCCAAAGTACAAACATGCATGCTCGGAAGCAAGGATGAGCCAGAAGCGGTCGGTCTTGTAAACTAGCATTCGTAATGGAGAATTAACATTCGTGCCGCGGCAAATTATGAAATCTCAAAATTCAGCGCACATTCTCTTCTTCTTTAATGGGATAATAATGAAGCTTTGCTGGTGATACTGATTTATTGCAAACTAATTTTCAAAGGCTTTTTTTTCTAGTGATATCAAGTTACCACAACACTATTATCCTGTAGTTTTTAAGATCAAAGATACAACTATGTTGGTATCCCTTGTTAATTTTACATTGTATTTTTTAAAATGTAACTAATGTCTACTCCCAAACTTTAATTTGAAGTAAAACACATAGCCAAGTATTATTCTCCACAATTTTTATTGTGCATTAAAAAAAGAAAACAAATAAAATTAAACATGCTATCTGCCAATAGAACTTAACCAAAAAGTGCATTCTATGCATCCAAAAATGTAGAAAATATAACAAACCCAATCATTATTATTCAACCAAAAAAATGATGTCAAAGCAATAACTCCAATGCCAATAACACGTTATCTCCTCCGAACATTTCTAATTTGACGAACGGCCGTTCAGAAATGAACTGAAAAGCACAAAAAGAAAAGCGCAAAAAGAAAAGCGCGAATCAACACTCACCAAACTTCTACTGACACAAAATTAGCAGAAGGAGCCCAAAGGGTGGTGCTAAAGAGCTGAAAAAACATGTGGTACGTCACTACGTTCATAATTGTTGGCCAACATTTGTGTGACCATGTGTATGGAAGACAACGCCCTTCGGACAAAATTCCACGGTTTTGTTGTCAGAAAGTTCGATCGTGTGTACGAGACATTGAGGTTTGACCTCATATTATATGGTTTTGGTAAATCTGAAGACAAAAATCTGCAGAAAATCTAATAGTGTGTATGGGGCTTTAGGCTTGGTTCACATCTATGTGTTCAGTGCTACCTGCGTTTGTTCAGGCATTGCAGCCCATTCACTTGAATAGGCTACTTAACCTGCAGGGAACGCAGGGAAAAGGTCCCTTGGCTTTTTTTTTAAACTGCACTGCATGAATGTCAGCCCTGCATGTATGTAAAAGAACAGAACATTTTGGATGTGGGTTGTTACAGGTGTGGAAACAGGTGTGATTCCAGCAACCACCCGCATAAATGTGAATCTGGCCTAAAGTAAATTACTAAGATTCTCAATTTTTTTTATCAAAGGATAACTTTTGGTATAATAATTAATCCTCAGCCTCCCCCTGTTAGCCCTCCTTATTAATTTGTGTTTCCCGTTAGGTGATCATGAAAACTCATCTCTCCAGGGAGGCCTATCTTGTCTATACCTAATAGAGTGTATTCTCAAGGCCCATACACACGATACGAAAATCAGATGGAAAAATTCGTAAGACGAGCTGTCTGTGGATTTTGGGATCGTTACTACAGTGCTTTCGACAGCCAATTTCACTTTTTCGTCAGACAAAAGCTGGATGTGCAGGCTATAAAATTTTTGTCGGATGTGAACTCAACGTCCGATTTTCGGATGGTTGACAAAAGTCAAAAGTACAAACACGCATGATCAGAATCGATGAAATCTCGAAATGCAGCGCACATTCTCATCTTCGTTAAAGGGATAATAATGAAGCTGCTCTGCTGGTCATACTGATGTAGTTATGCCAAACATATTTTAAAAGACTTTTGTTTTGTAGTGATATAAATAATATTAATACTATATTATGGTTGTTGTTCAATTTTTTGGGGAAGTTACCACAACACCATTATCCCATAGTTTTTAGGATCAAAGATACAACTATGTTGGTGTCCCTTGTTCATTTTCCATTGTGTTGTCTTTAATGTAACTACCTACTCCCAAACTGTCATTTGAAGAAAAACACATAGCCAAGTAAAACAACACTTGTTCAAAAACAGTGTATGATCAGCTTTTTCAATCGCAGGATTCCCGATAGAAGGGGGGCCATAGAGCTACCCACTTGGCAAATTTCAGCCAGTTAATTAGGTTCCACCTACAATTTAGACAGTGTATGACCAGCTTCAGAGGAAAGTGGAACTCTATGCAGTTTTCATGTTTTATTGCTGTCTGTGTCCTTGGTGAGGAGATTCACCCACTATTCTGATAATCGTTGTCTCCAGTATAGAAAGTGATGGGACCCGGATTAGGATAATTCTTCCAACTGGGACACTTGTTCAAAAACGCGCTGTCATTTTCTGCAAGTGCCAAAACACTGTTATCAGCACCCCAAACGCAGACCACATATGCAGTGGGCACCATTTGTGGGAACCAGATTGCATGGTACTGCAGTAAATGCGATTTGGTGTTGAATTTTTTTCAAAAGTAGTGCATGTACTACTTTTTGTGTGTTCCAGTGCAATTTACAGCCATTCATTTGAATCGCACTGCAGGGAAATGTGCAGGAATCACACAGGAACGTGGACTGCATTCTGTGCGATTCTGCTGTGAACCGGACCTGAGGTCACAAAGCAGCATGAGTGGTTTGGGATGTGGGAGACTTTTGTTAATGGAATCCATTATATAGGAAAGTTTTTGCAACCAGTATTTAAATGTGTTGAAGCTGCTGTTTTTGTGTTCCTGCTGTTGTACCTGTTACCATACTGTTGTATAGCCATGATTCTCAGGATGGTGTAAACAATCAATCCATTAGCCCTGCAGCATCTGAATTCAGAACTGTCTTTGTGCTGGGAGTCCCAGAAGACCGGAAGTCACCAGAAGGTCAAACAGTAAAGATACATGGTCTACACTCCAAATGGACAGAGAATTATTATTTAATTTTTAATAAAGAGTCTCCTAAGGTATATTTTTAACTTTCATCTCTTTTAAAAAAAAAAATGGTAAATAAGATTAGATTAAAAAAAAGAAATAAAAAATGATATATATATTTTTCAGGACCACATGAATTGTTTTTAGTATCAGACATGTGTTGGGTTTTGTGCCAATGAATGTGTTGCCTCTGTAGGCTGTCCCAGTATATTATGCATCTTTTTATGGACAGATAGGGCTTTTACTTTGAAGCAGATTTAAATACATACATTTTTAGTCCAGGCACAAAAACATTTTACCTAAGTATATTTCTCAACAGCTAAAAAGACTGTAAATACTGTAAATACACTTTGTGTACACAAAATGCCTTTACAAACCCAGATACAGTATTACCTTGTAAAACCAGTGGGGACATTATCACTGTACGGTATATAGCCTGTGCAGAGAACAGAGCTGTGGACTACAGGCTGCCTGCAAAGGACTACAGGAGGGGAGGGAGACAAGACCAATCGACAGTGGCAGCTGGTGTTTTTTTTTCTGGGGGGGTGGCAAACAACCATACCCCCCTCTGCCGTTCGGTCTGGCACTTACCCCATCTAGACAGCGGGCATCGGGCAGCAGGCATCGAGCAGCGAGCATCAGGCAGCGGCTCCTGTGTCCCTTTCCTTCATCAAGGTGGCTGTGCATCTCCTCCCCTTCTTCTAGGCGTCCAATAGGATCGCCTATCCTTTCAGCCAATCGGGTGATGGGTTTTAGAACCGCTTGCTGATTAGCCGGGAAGATGATCAGTGTTAGACTAGCGATGGGTGGTTCAGGTAGCAGGTCCACTGGAGCACCAACACGGATCACACTGGGAGCTAGAGTATGAAATTTCCCAGGGCGCGGAGTCTAAAACTCCCTTCCCCCGTGTTCGTGATTACTTTGTAATGTCTATTTGGACACTTTTTTTTAACATCGATGTAAATAACTTTTATTTTGGCCTATTGTGCCATAAAACGATGTACCTCATCACAGTGAGATACGTCATGTCCCCCCGCCCATTGGCTCCTGGGATAAGAGTATCATCAATCCCAGGAGTCAATGGGCATACACCACTTGTAGCATCACAATGAGTGCAGCACGCTTTGTACTATATGCACATGCGCAAGATCAGGAGGGACATGCTGGGTAGCCAGCAGCTCCATATCCTGGAAGGAGGAATGAGTGGGCTTCAGATGCCCACACTAGGGCCCACACACAGCCCGCTCGCTGGGGACAGAAAAATTTGTTTCATTAAAAAGATAATGATTTCTACAACCTACATTTCATACACATATCATTTTGTATTGCATTAGGTGCGACCATCATGGGGGTGTTTTAAAAAACAAAAAGAACAAGCCGGAACTCTTGTTTAAGGACCCTCCACCTGTTAACTTGCCAGGGGTCTCAGTTTACTTTAAGAGGAACTTTACCCCACCCTTTGCCTTTTTAAGAACCCCTCTTACCTGTTATGCAGGAATTTCTTCACAATACATACTCACCTTTCCAGAAAAAAATCCAGCATTGTCTTGCTGCTTTCCTAGCGCAGGTCTGGTCCTCCCTTTTTAGGTCTTCTGGAGCTGGCTGTCTCTTCTAGATTCTTGAAGCTGGCTTCTGAAGATGTGATGCCAGGTTCTCCAGCCGTCATGTTTCCCTGCTTGTGCAGCCTACTGGGTATGTGATTGAGATGTCCTAATGGGCTGCAGGAGCACAACACGTAATTTTCTTCTAGGTGAGAATTGAGGCAGGGGGGCAAATTCAATTTAAAAAAATTGTTGTTATATTTTTATGGAGGGGTTGTTGAGTGCAGGAAAGAAAACTCAATTTTGGGAGTGAAGGTCGCTTTTACTTTTTTAGTGGCAAGAAGGTTCAGCCCGATTCCTGCACCTAATTAACTCCTGTGCATTGCAGATATGGGAAACCCAGGTGCCATTAGCAAACAGTACCAGTGTTTTGTGATAGGGGTTCTTTTTTTCGGAGACCCTACCTAAAGTTTATCTTATCTGAGGCTGATAAACAGACACACTGGTATCAGCACTGATAGGGGCCAAACATTTGCTTGGGTATACCAACCCAAATGCCTGTTTGTTGTGCAGGCATAGTATCATTGGTGCTAATGTAGTCTTTTAATAAAAAAATACATAAACCAAACATAAAAATGATTTTAAAGTCCAGCACTGCTCTCATTTTTTTCCCTAGATCATATCCTGTGAACAGTTACAGCCATGTTAACACCTAACATTAGCTTTTTTTCTCACAGAGATGTTTAAAACAATTGCAACTTTTGTACATTCAGCAATATTCATTACAGAGTATCAGTACAGGTGATAACGATGCTTGGAATGACAACTAACAAAGGCAACATGAGTTACTGCATTTTAATGCATCCAGTCTGTGGATGAGAATCAATGCAGCGGTTTACTGAACCAGCTAAACAGGTAATACTCGTACAATGTCCAGACAGTTTTTCCATGAGATGGAAAAACACATTCTTTAATGTGTCCATGGTCCTCAAAATTAATTGGGACTTCTTATTATCAATCAGCTTAGCCATGGGTAAACGCATGTTTAATTCAGTTGGGAGAGCCCACACACTATGGGGTTGATTTACTAAAACTGGAGCACACAGAATCTGGTGCAGCTGTGCTTGGTGGCCAATCAGCTTCTAACTTCAGCTTGTTCAATTAAGCTTTGACAATAAAACTTGAAAGCTGACTGGTTACAATCTAGAGCTGCACCAGATTTTGTATGCTTCAGTTTTAGGCTGGGTTCACGCTAGTGTGAATTGGATGCGGATTTCTCCACATCCAATTCTCATGACAGGAGAGTATGCCCGGCTTTCAATGGAGACGGTTCACATATCTCTGGGACAGCAGCGGAGAGTATTGCACCGGGGTCCTATGCGTGGTTGGCTTCGTTTCTGGTCCAAATTCAGGCAAAAATTCGGGCCTGATTCATCCCTGAAATGGAGAAAAGGGACTAAGTGTGAACCCAGCCTCATTAAATCTTCTCCAGTGTGGCAGGATAAACAACTTATCTTCCAGCACATCTTTATAAAGTTGAACTCCAAGGTCGACCACACGAATACTCTTACATTGATGTCCCCCTGCACTACAAGGGTTACATTCTCATTATTTCTAGGGGGTAGGGTATGAGGCCCCCTTACTTATCCTATTCCCTATTCTAGCAGGCTCCATCACTATCCTCTTCTCCCAGAAGTGGACTCTGTCTCAGCATTATCAAGTAGGGCTATTTATCCAGCATTGTATGTGGGGGAGACAAAAGTGCAACTGCAGTCACGAGCAGCTTAGAGAGGCAGCAGTGGTGGACAGGTTGCATTGATAGAAGGGCCTTGCTGGAGCGTGAAATAAGGTGAGCATGTCTGGCACCCCTAGACATAATGAGCATTTAACCCTTTTAGTGCAGAGGTTCCCCACTGCCAGGATTTTTTTTGTTTGCTCCAGCCTAGAGTCCAGCTTTAATATACCTGGCTGAGCAACTGGACAGAGAGTAAAGCCCCGTACACACTTGTAGTTTTTTCGTTCAACCCAGCAGAACTGAACGGAAATAAAACTGACAGCTCAGGAGGAGCCGCTGTGCTAACTATTCAACGTTAGTACAGAGGTCTTCCCTGCTTTTCTATTGTATTCTGACAGGGGGACGCCCCCCGCCAGAACGCTCCAGATAGCGCTCACAGTCAATGTTCGGGAGCTGGTCAGCAGACCTTTTACGGTCATGCTCCTTCGACAGAAGCCTGCTTCTGTCAGACCGACTCCAGTACACAAGGGCCAAATGTTGCCCAGTTTCTATTGAACCGGCCGATGCTTCCCAACATTTGACCTGTGTGTACTAGGCTTAAGAAATCTTTCTGTCCTTAAACACCCAATCCCTAAAATCTATTTAAGTTTCAATATGTTAATGTAAAAGTGCAATCTTTCTAAAATCTGCAATATTCATTCAAATAATATCTGGTGATCCCAGTATAAAGGTCCTTGTTTAAGCACTTCCTCTTACAGATTGACAATGCTCTGTCGTGGTCTCCCAATTGTGTTCCTGTGTTAAGCCTCTGATGAAGACTATAGGTGGCTGGGCTGACACAAATTGCTCAGACATGTTCCACTGTTGTCACTATCAGGGAGCTGGTCCAGAGAAATATTGTGCACCTGACTCTGTAGACGGGAAGTGGCTGCAAAGAGGAGGAGGAGAGGGAAACACAGGAGAGCCGCAAGAACTGAAATGTAAAAAAAGTAAAAAAAAACTTTATGACCACTGGCAGGTTACGTGAATAATATTGATTATTTCAGTTACAATGGCATCTGAAAGTCAAAGGGATATATTAGGCAGCAAGTAAACATGTTGTCCCTGAAATGAATGTGTTAAAAACAGAAAAAATGGGCATCACTGTTTATTGTGTATGGGGCTGCGTATCCACAGACCGGTTAGGGTGCCCCTGCTGACCCACGCCCACAGCCAAAAGCACCTACAATGGGCATGGGAGCAGCAGAACTGTAAAATGGAGCAATGGAAGAAGGTGGCCTGGTCTGATAAATCACAGGATGGCCTGGTTCGTGTTTGTCGCTTACCTAGGAAAGAGATGGCACCAGGATGCACTATGGGAAGAAGGCAAGCCAGTGGAAACAGTGTGATGCTTTGGGCAATGTTCTGCTGGGAAACCTAAGGTCCTGCCATTTCTGTGGATGTTATTTGATATGTACCACCTACCTAAATATTGTTGCTGACCAAGTACACCCATTCATGGAAACGGTATTCCCTGAAGGTAGGGCCACTTTCAGCAGGATAATACACCCTGCCAAAATGTAAAATGGTTCAAGAATGGTTTGTGGAATCAATGAGTTTGAGATGTTGATGTGGCCTCCAAATTCTCCATCTCTCAATCCAATTAAACATCTGTGGGGTGTGCTGGAAAAAGTCTGATGCATGGAGGCCTCAACTCGCACTTACAGGACTTAAAGTATCTGCTACTGATGGCTTGGTGCCAGATACCACAGCATAACTTCAGAGGTCTAGTGGAGGACCTATTTAATATTAGGTGTGTGGTCATAAACTTATGATTGATCGGTGTATATTACTGCATTATGTGCAACATTAACCGAAAGACGGCTACATCGCGGTACGGCTTATTCGGGGAGGACGTCCATGGACGTCCTCCCAGAATCTTGCTCCCACGTGCCCCCCGACACATCACGGATCACGGTAAATGGTCGCTGGTAGCGTCCGTTTACTACGTGATCGCTCCGTCAAATGACGGACCGATCACTTGTAAATGAAACGGTGTCATTTCATGACGTCGGTTCCTCCCTCCCCTCTCTGTACCGATCTGTACAGTGCGAGGGGAGAGATTGTTTGCAGCAGCACTGTGGGCTGGATCTGTAGTGCCCACAGCGCTGCTCAGTGCCCATACTCTGCAGAACTCTACCAATACTCTACAGTACTCTGCCCATACTCTGCAATACTCTGCCAATACTCTGCCAATACTCTGCCACTACTCTGCAATACTCTGCCAATACTCTGCAATAAATTTGAACAGAAACAAAGAATTTTTTTTTCCAAATTTTTCAGTCTTTTTTGATTTATGGCGCAAAAAATATTAATATGTCACAAAAAAATATTTATAGGGATTATTAAGGATTGAAGATTGCTTTTTAGATTTTTGATGCATACTAAATGGCTAACACAATTTAAAGGCCCTATAAACCTTCCTACCAGCACCCTGTGTTTTAGAATGCATAAGGTGTACATTGATCAAGTAGTTTCATGGTGTTATTTGTCAGAATGTTATGTTTGTGTTCAAACATGAGGCATATAGAATGACACTGCACAGATTAATGCATGTCTGTAGAGTGAGAACTGACACTTCCTGTGAAGAAACCACATATCCCACAATCCTTGGATCCCTAAGTCTAGTGCGCTGCATTTGATACCTAAATAATAATTAGATCTGGTACAGACACAAACAGGCAGAGCAATTAACAGAGATCAGCACCATGCTGGAAGAGATGTATTTTCATCACATTAGCGCTCCCACATTTGTGATGCAATATAGGGAAAATAGCTTGGCATGTACTGGATGTTGTGTGACCTGGAACAAGACATTACCTGTCCTTCTGGTGAATAGAAAATGAATGCAGCCACCACATCTAAGGAAAATATAATATTTTTGTTTTTGAGTTTAAATACTCTTTAAAAATTGTTTTGGGTGGACTGACTCTTTGGTGGGTTCATACCTAGATCAATAACAGTAAAACTCAATAGTTATTAAACCTGTAAATAAACCCCTTACAAATAAATAGATCATTACATTTTATCTTCAAGTTCCTGATAAATATAATGTAAAGATATGCAAAGCATGTGTATGGAGATTTCATATGCAAACTTGCCCTAAAGGTGGCTACTAAAAATTAAAATACTAGAAAGGAATAAGCATAACTTCTGATCAAATTAGACTCAATACTGAGTTGATTGGCGAGGGTGGAAAATTGTTAATAATTTTGCTTCGACTGGCAGTACTGAAACGCTTTGGTTACGAATCTGATCGTATTTCAATTAATCAGGTTATAAAATTACATAATGAAAATACTGTTGTTTTCTATAACCTTGGATCGTATCTTCCAATTATCAAAATCCACTTCCCTGTGTGTGACATATTGATTTAATAGGTTGTACACTATAGATTGATTATTCCTATCAAGTAATTGATAATTTACTGAAGTCTGTGTGGCCACTATAAGATATAATCTTGATCGACACATAAATCTAGTAAGCACTAATGTGATCATGAACCCAACACACTTACCTTACCTTGCGCTGACGTTGGGTGGTTAATATACTTTATGCTCATTATAGTTCTATGACTGACTGGCTTCTGATGTACCTATTTTTACATTGAGTTACCAGAGCTGCCAATCTTTCATAGATATTTTTAACCATATTAGATCTTTAAAATAAACTGGGTAATGCTACTGGAGAATTAAGACATCTGCCGCTACAGAAACTGGAGTGAGATTTCATGATGGTGGGATTAGCCTAAAAAGTGAAGATCCCACAAAGGTATAAGGAGCCAGGTCAAGTTTACTTGGTCAATGTCTATTCATAACTAAAATATCAGTTCTGTCTGGACTAACCCTTTAACTGGTTATTTACATGCCTTATTTATTTGTCTATGGCAAATTCTGTTTACCTCTCAACTGAGAATTCACTTTCCAGATCCAACCTCTACACTCACAGTTTGTAATTCGTTCTGTAGGGCAGCATTACAATATAACTAATTCTTCTGTCATGCAATAAAATATTTATAGGTGTAGCCAGCAGGAATTTGCATAGGGCCGGTTTGAGTTACACACATTGTAAGACATGTGAACCACTTTACATTGTGTTAACCCAAGTAGCTACACTAGTATACACTGTTTTTCTGTGTACACTTAAATCAACAAACAAATGGTTATTTTAGTATGCACTAGAAGGAGAACCAGTATGGACGTAAATGTACTTTCCACTTTTGCTTTGGTGCAATCATAACTAGGAAAATGTTTTAATGGAACAATTTTTTCATATATCGCAATTAACAGATTATCCTCTTTATCTGCAGTCTATAGTCTAATGTCTATAGGTTGTTTTTTTTTTTTTTTTTGCGTCAGTGCTGATTTTTTAAATTTGTAATAATTATATAATATATGGTATAATGAGCAAGCAAACCTTAGTTTGACAGTAATACCAGATTCTGTTGGGTATCTTGAGTTAGGTCATGCCCATGACTCAACCCTTTCTGCCTTCGTTCCTCGTGACCCTACTTTCCCCCTTCCTCATCTCTTCCTTTCCTTTGCTAGGCAAGGCTACATGGACCTAAAAGTTAATAAAATAATTATGTATATTTTTCTAATTTGACATCGGTACTCTGCATAAGAAGTCATCGTAGTTATGTAATCTGGAATTGTAACCCCTCTCTGGTAAATTACATTTTAAAAAGCTTTTCTTTAACAAAAAAAGTCTATACTTAACTATGAGGTTAAAGCCAGTAAAAACATATACAGGCTATTTTGGACATAAGCAAAAGGAAAAATTGCGGTGGGTGGAAAGATTTCCACCCTCCAACAGCGATTACTGAAAGAGACTAAGTGGTATATGGAAGATATTGTATGAAAAAGTTAACTTTTGTTAATGTTTAAAAATGCCCAAATATCAAAATACTAAATTGTGAAAACACTTTACATCCATCCCCATTAAAAAGAGACAACATTGTCTTCCCACCTAACTCCTTCCCTCATATTATGTCAAAAAAGTGGCCACATGATACTGCAATGAGTTTAGTTTAAACAATCCTATGTTTGAGAACACATGGTTCACCAGTAACACCTGCATTAGATCTCCTCCAAGTAACAATAATGGTCCCACTAGGGGTTCTTGGAGGAGTAGCAGCCTCACATTCTGAGGGACCATGTATTTCAGGTAAGTCCTATCTTTAAGACGTACGAATAATACGCAAGGAAGTTTCTGTTTGTTTTACCCATAGCTAACGCAACTCGTCTTTATATGTATTTACTAACCTGTACCTCGACATACAATTCTTACATTGTTTAACCCTGTTTTACCACAAACAATAAAAATTATTGAAATATAAAAAAGTGGCCACAAAAAATGAGTAGATGGGCCATGGACAAATGGACCTAGTCCTAGGACCCCTCTACACTACTTCAAAATTGGACACTACTTCAATATTCTGGACATAAGCACCCATTGAAACCCAGGATATTTAATATGCAATAGTTCTTTCATTTCCAATGTTAAAATAATGATTTTCCTTCCACCTGTACATTTCTCAATGCCTTCAACAAACAGGCATCAGGGTGCTGACTGTGTGACCTGAAAGTCAGTATTTATAAATTGAGCGTCACAGAAACAAAGGTACATGTAGGAAAATCTTTGTGCTTGTTATAATTCCTTAGATCTGGTTTTATTCTTTATTCTTGTTATTATTAAAATATATATATATATTTTAACCTGCCATGACACAGAGGAGCAGAGAACAAATTGCAACAAATATAGCATATAGAAACATAAATAATGCTCCAGAAATAAGTATTTTGAGACTAAAATGGCCACAGAGTTTATTTAATTATACAGAAATCAATCAATAAATACACCAAGCTAAACTAACCCAGCCTTACACCATTTTTGGATAACTAAATAAATCACCTTTTCTCTGTAGCGCTAGACTAAGTAACTATCCTCCGCACAGTGGCCGAGTGGTGAGCACTTCTGCCTAGCAGCACTAGGGACATCGGTTTGAATCCCAACCATGGCAGTACCTGTCTGGAGTCTGTATGTTCTCCCTGTGCCTACGTAGGTTTCCTCTGGGTATTCAGGTTTCCTCCCACACTCCAAAGACATGCTGATAGGTTAATTGGCTCCAGTCTAAATTAGCCTTAAGCTGGCCATACATTAAATTATTATCTTATTTAATTTTCTTTAAATTTACCTTCAACTATGTAGTGCTAGGACCTGCCTGATTGCATACAAATTGAAAGTGTTTAGGTTTGACCTCATATTATATGGTTTTGGTAAATCCAAAGGAAAATTGTACAAGGAAACTGTATAATGTATGGCCAGCCTAAGTATGTGTATGTATGAATGCGAGTTAGGGACCTTAGGCAGGCCATATCACGGTTGAACTGGCAGAGATTCAAACCGTGTATGGGCAGGCTGAATATACCAAGTTGATTGATCGATCGATCAACATGGGTACAACCAGCTTGTTGGGTTTTACCTGTGATTATCACAAGCGGCTGCTATAGCCGCAAGCAATAATCAATGTCTTCTCCCGGTGGGGACGGCTTCCCCTGCTCCCCTGCCACGAGAAGACAATGTCTGAGCAGGAGGGATTCCTGCATCAACACTGTTTGTGTTGATGGAGGAATCAAGCAAATTGCTTTTCAATAAGTGTATGGCCAGCCTTAGATTGTAAGCTGCTTGAGTGCAGGGACTGATGTGAATGTACAATATATACAGTATCTCACAAAAGTTAGTACACCCCTCACATTTTTCTAAAGATTTTATTATATCTTTTCATATGACAACACTGAAGAAATTACACTTTGCTACAATGTGAAGTAGTGAGTGTACATCTTGTATAACAGTTTAAATTTGCTGTCCCCTCAAAATAACTCAACACACAGCCATTAATGTCTAAACCGCTGGCAACAAAAGTGATTACACCCCTAAAAGAAAAAGTCCAAATTGGGCCCAAAGTGTCACTATTTTGCGTGGCTACCATTATTTTCCAGCACTGCCTTAACCCTCTTGGGCATGGAGTTCACCAGAGCTTCACAGGTTGCCACTGGAGTCCTCTTCCACTCCTCCTCGATGACATCACGGAGCTGGTGGATGTTAGAGACCTTGCACTCCTCTACCTTCCGTTTGTGGATGGCCTACAGATGCTTAATAGGATTTAGGTCTGGAGACATGCTTGGCCAGTCCATCAACTTTACCCTCAGCTTCTTTAGCAAGGCAGTGGTCATCTTGGTGGGGTGTTTGGGGTCATTATCATGTTGGAATGCTGCCCTGCGGCCAGTCTCCAAAGGGAGGGGATCAAGCTCTGCTTCAGTATGTCACAGTATATTTTGGCATTCAATTTTCCCTCAATGAACTGTAGCTCTCCAGTGCCGGCAGCTCTCATGCAGCCCCAGACCATGACCCTCCCACCGCCATGCTTGACTGTAGGCAAGACACACTTGTCGTTGTACTCCTCACCTGGTTGCCGCCACACACGATTGACACCATCTAAACCAAATAAGTTTATCTTGGTCTCATAAGAACACAGGACATGGTTCCAGTAATCCATGTCCTTAGTCTGCTTGTCTTCAGCAAACTGTTTGCAGGCTTTCTTGTGCATCATCTTTAAAAGAGGCTTCGTTCTGGGATGACAGCCATGCAGACCAATTTGATGCAGTGTGTGGCCTATGGTCTGAGCACTGACAGGCTGACTCTCCACCCCTTCAACCTCTGCAGCAATGCTGGCAGCACTTATATGTCTATTTCCCAAAGACAACCTCTGGATATGATGCTGAGCATGTGCAGTCAACTTCTTTGGTTGACCATGGCGAGGCCTGTTCTGAGTGGAACCTGTCCTGTTAAACCGCTGTATGGTCTTGGCCACCATGCTGCAGTTCAGTTTAAGGGTCTTGGCAATCTTCTTATAGCCTAGGCCATCTTTATGTAGAGCAACAATTCTTTTTTTCAGATACTCAGAGAGTTCTTTGCCATGAGGTGCCATGTTGAACTTCCAGTGACCAGTATGAGAGAGTGAGAGCGATAACACCACACCTGCTCCCCATTCACACCTGAGACCTTGTACCACTAAAGAGTCACATAACACCAGGGGGGAAAAATTTGAATTGGGCCCAACTTTTGTTGCCAGCTGTTTAGACAGTAAATTTACGCTGTTATACAAGCTGTTATGTGGTTATACAAGCTCACTACTTTACATTGTAGCAAAGTGTAATTTCATCAGTGTTGTCACATGAAAAGATTTCATAAAATATTTACAAAAATGTGAGAGGTGTACTCACTGCGTAAATTGACGGTGCTATTTAAGTATCTGTAAAAAACAAATATGTTGAGCTTCTTTGGGATCTTCTCAACACACTAATGATGTAAGGAATGGAGTGGTCTGAACAGGGTAAAACATTTGGCTCCAAAAACCTGCCAACTCACAGCCAATAAGGTTCCTTTTTTTAAGGTAGGATCCAAACAGTTTAGGACCAATCTTGCTAGCTGAAAAAAATAAATTGGGCAGGGTATGCAACCACATGGGGATCCCCAGTATTTGCTTGGATGCCCCTGCTATTTGTTTCACAAATCATAGTGCTGCTTCTAGTCAACACAATGCTGGCCAGGGACAGAAAGGACCTTGACAATTATTAATCCTTCTGTACCATAAGCCTGGTTTCCCCTTGATGACATTGCCATCATCATAATGTAAAGGTGCTATAGTAGGTCACCAAGTAATGGTCAACAAGATTGCCTTACTTGGCAACCGAGAGCAAATGCATCGGCACTAACCCCATACTCTACAGTAGTAGCACACATCTATGAATTTTCCTTGTACAAGCATGACTAATCCTCTGACATTTCAGACCAGCGACCACTCTTAAAAGAGTTAAAAAATCTCAAGATTTTTCACCTTAATGCATTCTATGCATTAAGATGAAAAACCTTCTGTGCTGCAGCATTCCCCCAGACCCCCCCCCCCTTTTTCTTACCTGAGCCCGAACGTTACAGCTACGGGGATGAGCACAGCAGTTCCAGCCACTATCTCGGGTCTTCATTGGATAGATTGATAGCAGCAGGAACCATTGGCTTCCGCTACTGTAAATCAAATCCAGTGAGATGGAAGCCGGGGGGTGTGGCCGAGTCCTGCTGTCTGTGTCAATGGACGCAGCAGCAGGACTCGGGAGCATGCCCGCAAGAGTGCCCCCATGAAAAGGGGCTCTCCGTGGGGGCACTGGAGAAGAGGAGGAGCCAGGAGCACTTGTGGGGGGACCCCAGAAAAGAAGGATCAGGGCTGCTCTGTGCAAAACCCTTGCACAGAGCAGGTAAGTATAAAATGTTTGTTATTTTACAACAAACAAACTAAGCTTTACAATCACTTTAATGCCATTAGATATTAGTCTTCATCAAGCCTTAACAAGGGTCTCCTAGTACATTATATTGCGATTCACCGGCTGCTCAAGCCCTTTAGAAGGGGGAGATTATTTTCTTTCAAAAAGCATTGGTTATATTTGATGCTCTTATCCAATAAATGTACTGCGAACAGTTTGGGGCTTTATATGAGACGCATGCACCCATGCGACTCCATCCCTATATATGAACACTAAAAGGGGGGGGGGGGGTTGGGACTTTAAATGAGAAATGTATACCAAAAAGCAGTTATTGCAAAGAACATTTTTACTGTACCTTATGAGGTCATGTACAGCATACTCAATGACAAAATGTGCATACACAAGATTGCATAAACGCAAAACATGCTAAAAACCACATATATATATTAACGCCATGGTACTTTGGAACAATATAAAAAAAAACATATAATATCATCTGTATGGACATCATGCATTTATGTAAGTCCGACACGTTTCGTAAAGAGACATAACCAGATGGTATAGTATTGTAGCTCAATAATAAGGGTAAGTGATGGGTATAAGGGATAGAATAGCCATCCCTATAAATACTCACCTCAACTGCATAGATGTAAACAGAGGATCAAAGCTGCTTGAGATGTCTGGCATGGGAGCTGAGGTAGAGACATGTGGACAGGCCGGGAGCACTGTGGATTTCCCAAAGACAATGTGCAAGTATAGGTGACAGTGAGCTAACACTTCTGTGGATTAAAATCAGAAGTATATATTGAATGTATAATATTATTATAAGTCAGAAGAACGGAAAAACTAAGCATAAATGATAGAGCAAATACTCAAAAAACAACCGAGTATGAGAAAGAAAGAAAGAAAGAAAGAAAGAAAGAAAGAAAGAAAGGAAAGAAACACACCATAAGTGAGATGATGTAGAAACCAAAAGGGAAAGAAAGACATGGGGTTGATTTACTAAAGGCAAATCCACTTTGCACTACAAGTGCACTTGGAATTGCTGTGACTGTAGATATGAGGGGGGCATGCAAGGAAAATATAAAACAGCATTTTTGCTTGTACATGATTGGATGATAAAATCAGCAGAGCTTCTCCTCATTTCAGAGCTTCCCCTCAGATCTAAAGTGACTGCACTTCCAAGTGCACTTGTTGATGTGGATTTGCCTAGTAAATCAACCACATAGTACTAAGGATAAAGGTACAACCTGTGGTGATTTACCTTGTTGGTTCACATGGAACTGGGAACCAAAATCACAAGTGAATGCTTGCATGTAAGGTGCTGCCAGGAAGACACATTGGGGGTTATTTATGAAAGGCAAATCCACTTTGTACTACAAGTGCAAACTATAAGTGCAAAGTGCACTTGAAATTGCACTGAAAGTGCACTTTGAACTGCAGTAGCAGTTGATCTGAGGGGTAGATCTGAAATGAGGGGAAGCTCTGCTGATTTTATAATCCAATCATGTGCAAGCTAAAATGCTGTTTTTTATTTTCCTTGCATGTCCCCCTTGGATCTACTGTGACTGCACTTCCAAATAACCCCCAAAGACACCAAATGAAGCGAGTTAAATGCTCCCAGCTGATACAACGTGTCCCGCCCAGCATCACGTGGGCGTAGAAAGGAAGGGAAGGCGTCTTTGCCAGAGCGAATGAATCCGCCCATGCAGGCTCAGAAAAAACCTCCCAAATGTTAGCCTAGATGGAAAGAAAAACCTGCTCATGCAGTGCGACTTTTTGTCATTAAAAATGCTGTACATTACCTCATAAGGTACAGTAAAAATGTTTATTGCAATGACTGCTTTTTGGTATACACCTCTCATTTAAAGTCCCAACCCCACCCCCCCATTTTTTTATCCATTAAATGTTTCGAAAAGATCTTTAGGTAAAATTACCTTTTGTCCCAGGTGCTCCTCAGTACACATCTAAGAATTTACCACAGGTTGACACCTGTTGAGATCTCTCTTTGTCGCAATCACAAAGGTAGCAGTCTAGGACCAGAACAAAATCCACCCACACTACATTTTCATCACAGATCTGCTTCTTTGAAGGAAAACGCACCTTACGGTATATCCCTTTTATTAGTCCGGTGCTATCATACACACATTTGGCTTTTTAGAGGCAGTTTAACCACTTTCCGTCTGCGCTATATTCAATATACGGCCTCGCGGCCATTCTCTAGTTCTGGGAGGGCATCCCTGGACATCTTCCTGTATGTGTGCTTTCCACGCACCCCCTGGGGCTTGCATTCGGAACTCTCTGTAACTGATGTGTGCCTTGGACACAGCGCATCACAGATCGGAGTAAAGGCCCAATCACTGTGGCCCTTTACCACATGATTGCTGGGCACACAGCAGTCACCAATGTAAACACAACAGGTCTTTGCATGTTGACGGCTCTGCTTCACTTACACAGGGAGCGTGTGTGAGGGAAGGAGAGCCAGATCTGTGAGGGGTACAGTGAGTACAGTTTTTTACAGTGGTACACAGTGCCCTGGTCATCAGTGCAGCCTCATCAGTGCCGCCTCATCAGTGCACATCAGTGCAGCTTATCAGTGCCCATCAATGCCGCTCATCAGTGCCGCCTCATCAGTGCACATCAGTGCAGCTTATCAGTGCTCAATCAATGCCGCTCATCAGTGCCACCTCATCAGTGCAGCTTATCATTGCTGCCTCATCAGTGCAACCTTATTAGTGCAAAATCAGTGCAGCCACATCAGCGGCCATCAGTGCAGCCTCATTAGTACCCATCACTGGATCAATTAGTGATCCAGTGATATGCCCCTTTCTAACCAATGACACAACAAAGCTCTTAATTCACTCGCTCGTCATCTCTCGCCTCGACTACTGCAACTCCCTTCTCATTGGCTTACCTCTACATAGTCTATTACCTCTGCAATCCATCATGAATGCTGCTGCCAGACTCATCCACCTTACCAATCACTCTGTGTCTGCCACTCCTCTCTGTCAATCCCTCCACTGGCTTCCACTCGGCCAAAGAATTAAATTCAAAATACTAACAACTACGTACAAAGCCATCCACAATTTAGCCCCCAGCTAGATCACTAGCCTAGTCTCTAAATACCAACCTACTCGTTCTCTTCGTTCCTCTCAACACCTCCTGCTCTCTAGCTCCCTCATCACCTCCTCCCATGCTCGCCTCCAGGACTTTTCCAGAGCCTCTCCAATACTATGGAATGCCTTACCCCAATCTGTCCGCCTATCTCCTACTTTATTAGCTTTTAGACGATCCCTGAAAACCCTTCTCTTCAGAGAAGCCTATCCGAACCCCACCTAACAACTGTATTTTCATTTTCTCCATCAGCTCATCCCCCACAGTATTACCTTTTGTTCCAATTGACCCTCCCTTCTAGATTGTAAGCTCCAACGAGCAGGGCCCACTGATCCCTCCTGTATTGATTTGTATTGTAAGTGTACTGTTTGCCCTCATGTTGTAAAGCGCTGCGCAAACTGTTGGCGCTATATAAATCCTGTATAATAATAATAATAATCAGTGCCCATCAGTGCAGCCTCATCAGTACACATTAATAAAAGAAAAAAAATCCTTATTTTCAAAATTTAATAACAGAAACAAAAAAAAAAAAAATTTTTATTTTCAAAATATTATTTTTTATGTTAATTTAGCAAAAAAAAAAAACCCAGTCGTGATTAAATGCAACCAAAAGAAAGCTCTATCTTTCTCTAAAAATGATAAAAATGTCATATTGGTACGGTGTTGCATGACTGAGTAATAGTCATTCAAAGTGTGACAGCACTGAAATCTGAAAATTGGCCTGTGCAGGAAGGGGGTTAAAGTGTCCGGTATTCAAGTGGTTAATCTACATAGAACTTTATAATCTGCACTGAGGACTTGTATTCATATAAATTGGCTTACCCTAAAAATAACATGGAGTCACAGTGGAGGTAAAGCTTCAGATCGTATGCCAAGCGTGGGGGCACAGTTTTAATTTGAGCAGAAGTAGAAATATCTTTCTTGGTGCTCTATATGCCAACCATTGTCATAGGCAATGATGATCAAAGTTATGGCTATATTTTATTATTATTATTATTATTATTTTTATTTTATTATTAAAGAATCTAAAATAATCTAATGAATATTTAAAATAAATAAATTAAATCTGAATTTGTGACACTGCATTTTAAATACTTTTCTTTACTATAATCCTGTTAACACTCAAACGACACATTGCCTCAGGGCAGAGGCATTTGGAAAGGCTGTGTTTACTATTTATACACTTTGCATACAGACAATGGCACAGTGAATACCTTACAAAGTAAACAAAATATAGAAGATAGCTCATTTACATACCTGTGGCAGGGGTTGCGGCAGAGTTTCTGTACCAGACATAATTGGTTGTGAAACATAAAGTGAAAAAATAGGTGTGATTTACGGTATGTAACTCACTCTATTGTCTGCGTAAAAAGAAAGCACAACAACTGGCAGCTGTGATATCACAAGCACATGGATGCTGTGTAATCGCTCCAGTATATGATTACACACCCTTGTTGGTGCTATAATTACCATTTATTTAGAAACTTCTATCCATTATTTGCATTAGAAGAAGCTCATACATGTCTTCATATGCCCTTTGTCTGTGGCCACAGACAGTGGTGTGAGCTCTGATATTGGGCATCATTTAATTCCTGAGGAATTTTTTATTGTATTCTTTGCATGATGTATAACCCTATACTGTATTTACTACTATACTGTAGTTAATGCCATACATTATATCATTTTTTTTTGTACAATTTTCCTTTAAAACCATATAATTAGAGGTCAAACCGACACCATTTCAATTTGTATGCAATCAGGCAGGCCCTTGCACTACATAGTTGAAGGTAAATCTAAAGGAAATTGAATAAGAAAATTGTATAATGTATGGCCTGCCTAAGTTTAGTTATTATATTGTAAATTAACCACTTCAGCCCCACTGCGTCGCTGTAACTAACGTTGCACCCACCCGACGTTCCCACAAATAGAGCTTTTTTTTCACATCGGACACTTTTGACACTATTTTGGGACCACTGTCATTTATACAGCGATCAGTGCTACAAAAATGCACTGATTACTGTGTAAATGACACTGGAAGGAAAGGGGTTAAACACGAGGGGGCGATCAAGGGGTTAAATGTGTCCTAGGGAGTGACTCTAACTGTTGGGGGGGATGGGCTACCACTGACATGACAGCGATCACTGCTCCCGATGACAGGGAGTAGTAGATCTCTGTCATGTCACAAGGCAGAACAGGGAAATGCCATGTTTACATAGGTACTTCCCCGTTCTGCGGCTCCGTGATATGATCGGCGGGATACCAACGGACATCGATTCCGCGGGTGCCGCGGGCGCGGTCACGCTGTACGCGGCGGGCACGCGCCTGTTAGCCCCACCAATTAAAGGGGATGTACAGGTATGCCCATTTGCCCACTGCTGCCATCTGGCTGACGTATATCGGCGTGCAGCGGTCGGCAAGTAGTTTATACAAGGGACAGTGCTTACGTTGAATGAGAAGTTTCTCTTATGCTGGTGGATGCTCTGTTCATTGATATCTGAAGTCCTCTGCCCCACCATACCCTAACAGCTGTGATTTTCCAGTGCTGCCGGGGTTAAAACAAGTCGTAGACTTGTGCGAACTATATCTGCCTTTTTTGCACTCCTCTGCTCCAATCATAAAAGCTGTACAATTGGAGGATGGGCGGATGAATGAAAGGTCTGCCTCCTCCATTCATTTAGCGCTTTTCATTGCAAGAAACGATAGAACAGCTTTTATGAATGGAGCAATTAACTAAATTTAGGGTTTAAGCTGGCCATACACCAGCAGAATTTTGTTTGAATAAAATAGTTTTTAGAATGTTTTTTCGATTTTTTTAATCATTAACAGGGGCAAACTGACTTTTTTTTACCATAGTGATAAGGAAAATCAAAAGGGAAGGAGGGTAAATGTTCCTTAAATGAACAACATTCTATTTTTAAATGTGGTTTTTGTTTGGGAAAAACCAAAGATATTGTAATGTGCATGTACACCCCAAATTCCAATAAGGGATTAAAAACATTGCAATGAACTACATTTTTAAGGGTTTTCATATAAAATTTGTCCATAATGGTACTATTAAGTACTCAAACAAATTATTTTCCTGAATTTCTGTACAAACATTTAAACAAAATTCTACTGGTGTATGTCAAGTTAGTTTGCTTGGGCCTCATGCACACAGGACATTTAAAAATGGCAGTGCTGCTGCCAGGAAAAAGCCGTATCAAATGGCATGCCAAATCGACGGCTATTGCCGGAAATGGCACCGTCCGAATTGGTGCGACTCCGACTTTGCTGCGCCGCACCGATTCCCAAAAGTAGTTCCTGTACTACTTTGCTGACTTCGGGGGGCAATTTGAATAGACATCTGTGCAGGAACCCACACCGATGTCTGTCAAATCCCCCCCCCCCCGAAGTTGGACTGCATTGCCGGTTTAAAATCGTGCGAGTTCAGTTGAACTTGTACGATTTCTAACCTGCATCAGTGTGAACCTGGGCTCAGAGGCAGTTAGAGAAACGTCAGACACCCCTAACAGCAGCTGTAAAAATGCCCTGTGTGCATGAGCCCTAAACTGTTGGCATGTATGCCTACAGAGGCAGGAAGAATAGCATGACCAAACACCTCCAGCATTACCTTGTATTGGGGTAAACAAGTATCGATTGGCTAAAATAATCCAAATTAGTCAATTACAATTTTCCCTGAGATTGATAAGCTGACTTGCTTGAATCAATCTTCCGGTTCCCATACACCTACAGTAAGTATCTGCATCTGATTTAGCCAATATTAGTGTGTGGGAGTGGGACTATGGTGATCCTTGTATAATGGAGCATTCTTCCTGTTCTAACACAACATTAAAAGAAATTCTAAGTATAAAGTACAGTCTTATAGTGAGTTGTTAATGCTCTTTAGGAAACATTCCATCAGTGCTAAAGACATTAAATTTCACTGACTCTAATCTGAGTTTTGTGCCTCCATTGCAGCCAAATTCAATAGAGATCCTCGTGTGGGGTGGAGGAGTCGGCTTCCTAAATCTGTGCTGGCTCCCTCTGATGAGTCACTGGATTCTTTCTTCCAAAGCATGCTTCAATCCTATTATCGTCCATGATGAGGGACTCCAATACATTTTTTTTTGGTTGCTCTTAGTTACTCATCTTTGTTTCTCAATTTTGTACTTTGCAGTGACTCACTAAGTAAGACAAAAACATGAAAACAATATTATATACAATAATACTAAGATGTGATTACAACTAAGACTAAGTTACAAGAATTATTTTTTAATATTATTTATATTAAACATGATAATAACAAAAAATTTAATTTTATTATTTTTTTTTATAATGAATTAATTATTCCAGTTACACATACACATATATACACAGTATATATATATATTTTTTTCTTTTTTTTTTTTCTAAAAACACACACGTCTCGTAAACAAATCTTGTTTGTCCCAGAGTTGGCGATCCAGCCCTGGCCCTGGCATCTCATCATATGCTGTACAATGCTTACAGTTTTCTCATATTTGCAGTGTGTCGCAATCTGAGATCCATGTTGTGTGTTATGGATTAAAGGTGTGGAGTGATGGCAGCACAGCTGAAAGCTATGATCTCCCCATCTCCCCCTATACAGCAACGCAGAGTGAACATAATAAAAAAACAAGCACTTCCTATTCTTTATCCTAATGCTGGTGAGATTATTTTAGTTTTACCAGAAATTTTCAGCATGCCGATATAATGTTTTTATTGGAAGTGGCTGTTTATGAATCATTGAAAATCCCCCCCCTGGAATAAACATCAAACAATTACTGTAAGAAATACACACGTCACATACTAAAAAAAGCTCATTATTTTTAGGATTAGTATTATTATTATTATTATACTGGATTTATATAGCGCCAACAGTTTGCCTTACAACATGAGGGCAGACAGCTATTGTTATTTCTTAAACCTAAGACTAGCTAGAGCCTTTTTTTTTTTTGTGTACAGCGGGTGACATCTATCAAGTTTTTATGCTGTCCCCATTAGGAAGACTTATACCCCATACACACTATTAGATTTTCTGCAGATTTTTGTCTTCAGATTTACCAAAACCATATAATATGAGGTCAAACCTTAAGAGTTTCAATTTGTATGCAACCAGGCATGCGCTACATGGTTTTGGTAAATCCGAAGACAAAAATCTGCACAAAATCTGCGTGTGTATGGAGCTTTACTCTCACTTCCTGTGACAGGGTGTCATAGGGACAGGATGTGGGCAGGTATCTTTCTGACAGGTCAGAGGTAGCAACAAAAGTGCATTGATTTGGAAGAGTAAGATGGTCTAGAATACCACAGTTTTTTTTCTTGTCTTGATGTCACTAAGACATAAAATGAGGGGAAATCACAGCAATAAAAACCTAACAGAGGTTGTGACTCTTATACATTCATTAAAAAAAAAAAAAACATTTTTGTTTTTAAAGAAAATCTGTTTCCCATTACCTTTTCCCACCCTACATTTTATAAAATTCCTTTTAATATTCTAGTCATTTGCATAGACCCTCCTGTCTTTTCCTATATGATGTGTTCAGGCTATGCCCACGCTACTTCCTGACCTTTCACGTGTGTAGTGAGGCATTGGGCTTACATTGAATCAGCTCTGCCTTTTAGGAGTCTTGGCAGGGGTCAAAACCACATACTAAGCTCTTCTTTGTACTGTGATTGGGAATGGAACACATAAAAGATAATGTCAGTGCAATAATAAATAAACAAATGAATGATCATAATATGCTGCCAATGTGGATGAGTAGAGTATTTTTCACAAAATTCATTCTGCCAAGAAATCACCAATATTGCTGTTGGCAACATTTTCCCAGAGTAGAAACTCTCGATTTATCTAATTGTTTAGACTAAAATAATCAAAAAAAAAAAGAATATTTTTTTTGTTCTCCATCTTTTGAGGTATGTATTTGTTTTTAGTTATTTATTTTTTGCTTTTAATTCTCTTTGTACCTGTTCATTTTTCTTTTGTATGTGATTTTTTTTATACTGTTGATTTACGTTTTTTCTTGATTTTTTTTTTATTCATTGTCTGACTTTTTCTTTCTGTGAAAAAAAGGAATATAATAGGGGAAAATGGGGGGCTGTTTTTCGGCACAAAAACATGCCTAGAATAAGGATGAACCTGGAAGTTAGCTGTCGTTGCTGGTTCAATGAGCTGTGGGCAAGAGATTCCCAACCCGCAGCTGCACGTATACATGATGGACCTATAATGGCCACATGCCCATATTAATTCAATGAGGTCACAAGCATTTTAGCCCCTTTCTGCTTGTCAGTTGTTCAGTTGGGTATCTCCCACTTGCAGTTTATTGGCCTAGCAATGACAGCTAACTACTGAGCTCAAATGAACTTCAATGCATTTTGCCAAAAAAATTTGAAATTTCACCATAATCTCCAGTCTTTCGCCAAAGTTTTGGAAAAATGAAAACTCTCAATTTTGCTATTCCCTAGTTGGTAGATGTCTTCAGAATAGAAAATTATATTATAAAGTTTTGTTACTGAAAAATAATGTAGCTTGTGAACCAAAATCACATGTAATTTAACTTATAACACTATAACCTATAAAAATATTTTGTGCATGATACACAATTTGATGTGGTAAGCGCAAAGCACACATGGCTGTTCAAGATACAATTTCTACCACCTCTGATGTCAGCTGTGCAGGAAACATTGCCACATCATCAGCATCATCAAATAACGTTGTTAATGAAATTACTCGAAATAACAGTTATATCAACCACACATTTTTATTTCTGTTGATGATAATGCCAGCAATAAAAATGAATGACTAATGTTCCAACCATGTGCTATTAGGACCTCATATTGTATTGTGTATGAGCACCTTAAAGGAAAACACTTCTTCTAGTTAAAATAATATAACATATTATCACTACCTATACCAATATGTAATTTAATGCTTTAAAAAATGAAGTTTCTATTTTAATATACACATATCCAAACAAGATTTTCGAACAAACCCAAAAAATGTAATTCTGCTTCCCTGTAACCATGGCAACTGCATTATGTACACAACATAAGTATCCCCAAAAATGCGCTCTCCACCCCCAGTCCATCCTCAGCCCAGGTTGGAAAGGGGGGGGGGGTTTGCTGACATTACATACTTGTATTACCGTAACTTACACCTCCTCTGGGCTCTGTTACTCATTGGTCTTATGTCTATGTGAGTATCTGTCTCCATTGTGTGAGTTTTTGACTAAATAAAGAAAGCAATTTCCTGCTCATGTAATTGGCTCATTGCTTTGTCCCACATTTTATATGTTTGTTATAATACTGGAAACAGTCACAATTATGTGCTAACATCCTTTCAATGTATACAACTTCCTTGGATAGGATTGTTTTTTTTTTCTTAAAAAATTTAGTTTTACTTTAAAAGACAAACATAGAATTTTTAGAAAAGGGAAACCCAGACACTCACAGCAGAGAAAAATGTTTGTGGGAGACTATGTCTGCAAGTTTATTTAAAAGAAAAAAAATCACAAAAGTGAATGAAAATGATTTTTTTCAGGAAAAAGGGATAATTAGGAAGAACAATTAAGAGAGACCAATTTCATTATTACACTGTTTTATTAGTGTAAACTTACAAATAGATGCAGTTATACGTCAGTGACTAAAATGGACACATTTGGGACTCCTTTTGTTTTAACCTGTATATTAAAAATGCAAGCATTGCTAGCAATAATTTCACACTGTATAGAAAAATTTATATTAATTAATTAATATTAAAAAAATTGCATTTTATAAGGCTAACATGACATTGGGGGCTATTTATGAAAGGCAACTCCACTTTGCACTACAAGTGCAAAGTGCACTTGAAATTGCACTGAAAGTGCACTTGGAAGTGCAGTCGCTGTAGATCTGAGGGGTAGATCTGAAAGGAGGGGAAGCTCTGTTGATTTTATTATCCAATCACGTGCAAGCGAAAATGCTGTTTTTGATTTTCATTGCATGTCCCCCTCGGATCTACAGCGACTGCACTTCCAAGTGCACTTTCAGTGCAATTTCAAATGCACTTTGCACTTGTAGTTTGCACTTGTAGTGCAAAGTGAATTTGCCTTTAGTAAATAACCCCCATTGCAACGGAGTCACAAAAAGATTTTTTTTTTTTTTTCTTTGTGTTAGACACTCTATCAAGACAAGCAGGGCCCCCTAACCCTCTTCTACTGAATTGTATTGCTACTGAACTGTCCCCATTTTTTTCTCAAAGTGCTGCGCAAACTGCTGGTGCTATATAAATCCTGAATAATAATAATAATAATAATTACTATTATTATTTGCCTTTCAATGTATTAGACTGGTAACCAAAATATATGCATAATTAAAAATTGTTAAGAGGAATATTTATTATACATGGAGACTAGGTGAATGGTTAAAGAATGAGTCCCTTTTGTTTGAGATGATATAATACAACATGTATAGTTAAAAAAAGATTATCAAGTGGCATTAGTGAAAAACATTTTCTACTCAATCGATCTTGATCTACACATAGCAGATAGCAGTAGAAGCCTGCTGTCTAGTGCTTGTGATTTGGACATAATTCATAGAACTACAGAGGACCTCACATTAAAGTTTGCCATGGCAAGCTGGAAGTATTCATCCATTGCTCCTCTATATATCCCTGTAGTGTAGAGACAAACACCAATATCAGGGGTTTTAGAACATGCAGTGTCTATACTGATGTCTGTGAGAGACTCTTTATCTTATAGGTTTTTTTCCTCGTATTGCTTTGTCGGCGAAGGGTTAAGCACATTACAACTGTATGACATTTTTTACACTGGGTTTCGATTTGCTTCAAAAGATTGTTGAAGACACACAGTCCAGTTTTATTTGGGTAGAAGCATTTTTGCAGGAAACATAACAGACGTTTACAAGTTATAATTATCACTCTGGTGCTGCTTATATGTGTTCTGCCCCATGTTTTTCTTTTCTTCTTAACAAATCAATGGAAACATCAAGGTGTTAACCTGGTGTGATAGTTCAGAGGTGGCTGATAAGCCTGAAGCACTTATGCATTGCTTCCTCTCCGGTGTGAATAATACTAGCGACACCAGCTTGACTAATATACGTCGAATCCAGCTTGTATAAAAATGTTGCACGTTCCTTCATTATCACGCAGTAATATTACCAGTGGGGCAAATGTGATGTTTGAGTGATGTCAGATGGGAACTCTTTGTGCTGTTTAAACACTGTCACCTTATTAACTTGTGTGTTACCTAGCAAAACATGTGATCCACCAACATAGCAGATTTTTTTTTTCCAAATAACATCACAAGTATAACTACGACAGCTCTCATTTTAGTAAATTCTAAATACAAATCACCCTGACCTAGGCACATGGAGTGTGTCCAATGTTCCAAAAATATGCTAAAGTGATTGTAAAGTCTAGTTTAAAAAAAAAAACATGTTATACTTACCTGCTCTGTTGCAGTGGGTTTGCACAGACCCTCCTCTTCTCGGGTCCCTCTTCGGTGCTCCTGGCCCCTCCCTCCTGTTGAGTGCCCCCACAGCAAGCAGCTTGCTATGGGGGCACCCGAGCTGAGCTGCAGCTCCATGTGTCCATTCAAACACGGAGCTGTGGTTTGGCCACGCCCTCTCTCTCCTCATTGACTAACTGACTTTGATTGACAGCAGCGGGAGCGAATGGCGCCAACTCGTGGACATCGCTGGACAGAGATGGGGCTAAGGTAAGTATTAGGAGGGGGGGGGGGGGGGGGGGGCTGCTGCACACAGAAGGCTTTTTATCTTAATGCATTAAGATAAAAAAAAACTTCTGCCTTTACAACCCCTTTAATATTACTGAAAGCTTTCAGTGGTCATTTAATTACTAGATATTATGTTAAAGTGGCTGTAAACCTTTACAACCACTTTTTGCTACATGTAAGCCTATAATTAGGCTTACCTGTAGCTACCCTGGATATCTCCTAAACCTGCACAGTTTAGGAGATATGCCTGTATTTGCATGGGCTGACATCATCGGCACATGCGCACTGAAGCAGTGGCAGTAGGTGCCATTGCTTCAGTTAGACTGTGCCGTTACCGGCAGCTCCCATGCGCATATGCGGGAGTGACGTTATCGTGGCTCCAGCCAATCACAACGCCGGAGTCCGCGATACATGGAAGTAACTCCGGGAGCGATGACGGCCGCCAGAGCGGGGTACGAGGATGGCTGCAGGGGCTTCAATCTCAGGTAAGTAATTCATAAAGAGCTAGTATGCTATGCATACTAGCTCATTATGCCTTTGTCTTGCAGGTTTTTTTGTTGTCTTGTTTTTTCTAGGGTTTACAACCACTTTAAAAGCTCCCAATTATCCTTATTATTAAAGCAGTGTTAAACCCAAAAACTAAAATATAATATATTGCAGCTTACCAATATTTAGATGTGGTGGCTGCATCAGTTTTCTTTTCTGGCTAGGTTCACATATGTGCGGCTGTGGTTCCCAGCAAGGGTTCCGGAGCGCCCCTGTTCAAAGGGTTCAGGTGCGATTCAGGTCCGAGTTTTTGCCTGAATTTGCACCTGAACTGGATCCAAAGATACACCGGACCCTTTTGGAATGCGGATCTGTGGCCACCCCAGACCTGTGTGAACCGGCTCTATTGTGAGCTGGGCACACTCGCATGTCATGTGCATTGGATGTGGGAAACCCGCATCCAATTTGTACATATGTGAACCCCCTTTGTTTTCACCTGCTGATCTGGCCAGTAACACACCTCCTATATTAGAGTGCCTTCACTCTGGATGAAGGAGGACAAGGGGCACCTTTGGACAGCCGCATTGTCAGTCGGGGGAGGTTAGTGTTAGATGTACTATCAGATTTAAATACACTAGCAAAGTGAAGCCAAACTTCAGCTAATACTTCATAAGCAGTTTTAGAAAACATTTTTTTTTTCCCTTTTGGGATGAAGGTTTTACATAAAAAAATTACATAGTTACATAGTTATTCTGGTTGAAAAAGACACAGGTCCATCTAGTTCAACCAATAGAAGGAAAAAAATATATACACATATTTCCTATAAATAATCCTATACCTACAGCTAATTCAAAGGAAGACAAAAAAAAAAAACCCAATAAAGCATGATCGAATTTGCTCCAGCAGGAGAAAAAATTCCTTCCTGATCCCCCAAAAGGCAATTGGATATTTCCTGGATCAACTTTAACTCTAAATATTATTATCCAGTTATATTATGTGTATCTAGGAAAGAATCCAGGCTTTTCATAAAACAATCTACTGAGATGGACCGAACTACCTCTTGAAAAGCTGATCATTGTAAGCACGCCTGACAGTGGTAAATAGTTTCTTTCATGTAAACTGATACATCTAGAAGAGAGCTTGTTCTTTTGAAAACCAGACTTACTGGCCAGATCACCAGATGCAAATAGAAGAAAGAAAGCCTAAAAAAACAAAATTAATGTAGCCGTCACGTTTAAGAATCTATAAGCTACAATATAATAAATGTTTGCTTTTTGGTTTAATACTGCTTTAAGTTAATCTTTTCACTGCCAGGTTCGTACGTCATATGGACATGACAGTGAGGGGTTCCACACACAACCCGATGGCTGCAGATTCCTGCCTGTCAGGTGGAAGCAAATGGTGGCTGTGCTGCCGCCGCATTGCTTCCACGTGTCCCCAGTAACAGGCCCCCCTGGCACGCACGCACCCCCACCACATATTCCAGGCTCTGCTTGCCCATCATTGGGCCCGGGACCAACATAGCGGATGTCCGGCGGGTGGAGGGGAGGGAGGAGAGTGGACATGTTGGTGACCCGGAAAGCGATGTGTATGATGTCACTTCCAGGTCACCCTGTCATTTTCTCCATCTAGCATAGATGGGAAGGGAAGGAATGTATTGCAATGTGATTTGCATTGCAATACCTTCAGTGGAGCTCATTAACCACTTGCTTACTGGACACTTAAACCCCCTCCTGCCCAGACCTATTTTCAGCTTTCAGTGCTGACGCACTTTGAATGACAATTGCACGGTCATACAACACTGTACCCAAATGTTTCCCACAAATAGAGCTTTCGTTTGGTGGTATTTAATCAAAGCTGGGGTTTTTATTTTTTCTAAACAAACAAAAAAAGATGGCAAATTAAAAAAAAAAAAAATCATGTTTCATAGTGTGTTATAAAATTTTGCAAACAGGTAATTTTTCTCCTTCATTCGCTGATGAGGCGGCACTGATAGGCTGCACTGGTAGGCTTTGATAGGCTGCACTGATGGGCACTGATAGGCACAGATAAGATGACATTGATGGGCCCTTATTGGTGGCACTGATGGGTGGCACTGATGGGCACTGATAGGTACCACTGATAGATGGCACTGATGGGGACTGATAGGTGGCACTGTTGGGCACTGATGGGCGGCACTGGTGGGCACTGGTAGGTGACACTGATGGGCACTGGTAGGTGGCACTGATGGGCAGCGCTGTTGATGAGGCACTGATTGTGGGCACTGATAGGTGACACTGTGGGCCCTGATAGGTGGCACTGTGGGCACTGGTGGGTGGCACTGGTGGGCGCTGGTAGGCGGCAGTGTTGTGTACTGCTAGGTGGCAATTGGAGGTGGCACATGTGGGCACAGGTGAGCTGGCAGCAGCTCTCCGTGATCGGGACTGATGTCCCTCTCACAGCTGCTGGTGGTTGGCTTTTTTTTGATCAGAGAAAAAATAGCCGATTACCGGCTCTGTTTATATCACATGATCAGCTGTCATTGGCTGATAGCTGATCACGTGGTAAGGGGTTGGGATCGACCCCTTACTCCGATCTGTGATCCAGCGAGTCTCATAGACTAGCTGATTACAGAGCGCGCCATACACGCCCTGCAGGGGGCGTGCAGGCCTCTCAGGCATGGGAGGACGTCAATCAACGTACTCCCAGCAAAGCAGGTCCACGCTGTAGCTGTCGGCTATCGCGCGGATCTGAAGCAGTTAAAGATCACACCATGTGTGATGTTAAGCAAAAAAAAAAAATTTTAAATGAAAAAAAAAAACAAAGTTACAACCAGGCACATAAAATTCCCCCACCACAAAATGTTGAGGAGCCCCACCCCTACATATACGCATGTATGAACCTAAACGCACACGTTGGAGGCGTCTAGGCATGAAAACATTGATTGCAATACACATGTTACATATCGTAGCACATGCCGGAGTGAGAGAAATAATTCTAGCACAAGACCTTCTCCGTAACACTAAACTGATGACCTTTGAGGGGCTTTTGAAGTGTCGCCTATAGAAAATATACGGTTCTGAAGTTTGTCGCCATTTTACAGGCCATTTTACAGGCCCAAACAAATTAAGACCCCTTTCACACTGGAATCGCTGCTCATTTTAGCGCTGTTTAAGTGGCTTTTTTCTGCCGCTAGCAGGGCGCTTTTAACCCCAGAGAAGGGGTTAAGAACTCCCATGTTGCGGTGCTTCGGAAGCGCTGCAATCTATTCCAATGGGCAGGGCGTTTTGGGAGCTCTAAATACAGCACTCCCAAACCACCCAAAAGATGCTGCTTGCAAGACTTTTCAGAAAGTCCCGCAAGTGCACCGCCCCAGTGTGAAAAGTCACACTTTAATGAATGGGTTTTTAGGCACTTAGCAGAGGATATTTCCAGTGCTAAAATGCCTGAAAACCACCCCAGTGTGAAAGGGGTCTTAAGGTTTGGCATTTTGGGTATCTATTTACTCGGTGTAACCACGTCCGGGGTGGGTGGAGCCCCACACGGCCCTGCTGTTTTTCAAAGAGTGGCAGCTAGTATGGGGAACTTCTCCATGTACTGCTGCCACAGGGAGGGGGCGGCGGCTGCTGCTGCAGCACCGGGAACATGTTACATGTTCCCCCCTAAAATCGAGTGGAACAGTAACATGTTCCCAAAGGTGAATTTATCCTTTAAGAATACATACAGGGCATTTTTTGACATTCAGCACTGTGCTACTTTACCTTGCAATTGCTTGGTCATGCAGCACTGTACCAAAATAAAATGTATATCATGTTTTTCACAAAAATAGAGATTTCATTTGGCAGTATTATTACAAACGCACAAATCTCTGTGCTGTGATTGGCCACAGCCGATCAGCAGGTATACAGTCAAAATCATTGTAACCTGCTGACAAACATCTGCTGTGTCCAATCACAGCACAGATCAGCAATGGGGCACGTGTGCGCCTCTAAACCAGGAGGTTCACAGCAACGTACATCGAGGTGCCTGGGGGAGCCACCCACTAGCAGTAAATGTACTGCTGGTAGTCGGCAAGTGGTTAAAGAGGCTATCAAGAGGCTTACTGTTCACCCACTGTACACTTTTTGAGGCTATTGTCTCTGAAATGTTACACCCTAACGTTTATTCCAAAATAAAACCTACCTTATTCCCCCAACTTTAAAAACAGTTTATTTGCTGACAATATACTTTTGACTACTACTCAGTCTTTGATATTTCTTCCCTCTCTATTCTAACTCTTAAGAGTCAAAAACTCCTCCACATATCCAGGAAAACTATGATCATCCACTAATTAAATGGAGGTTTGTGTGACCCTACTTTGACTAATCAATTACTATCAAAAATGGCCCTGTAGCCTACAAGGCTCCAGCCCTACACTTAACTAAACACCCTATGCTGTGAGTGCTTCTGGAAGTCCCAAACACTTTTCCAGTTGTTGTTAATTATCTCTCTTCCCTTAGCCATATCCTGTGACGCACCTTACGAGTTTGGGACTCCCTCAATTTTTTCAGCTCCCTAATCTTCGCTCATCTCCTATACACATTTCTGGGAAATCCTATGCTTTCACCTGCCCAATGGCCTCCAATGGTTGTCTGACAATGCTTTTACTGCTGTATATGACTTAATTTGATCCTCAGATCTTATACCTTGGGAGACCTTAAAAAAACATTACCAAATCCCCTTTAGGGAGATTTATTTCAGGTATTTATATAGTGCTGTCAATTTGAGCAGCGCTTTACATATAGTATACATTCAAACCAGTCCCTGTCCTCAAGGAGCTTACACTCTAAGGTCCCTAACTCATATTCATATATACTAGGGACAATTTAGACAGGAGCCAATTAACCTACCAGCATATCTTTGGAGTGTGGGAGGAAACCGGAGTACCAAGTGGAAACCCATGCAGGCACAGGGAGAACATTCAAACTCCATGCAGGGTAGGTTGGGACTCCAACCAATGACCCTAGTGCTGCTAGGCAGAATTTTTCACTACATGCAAAAAAGGCTCTGGATCAAGTCCCTTATCCCCCGACCTCTCACTGCAAACTCCTTACCCAGTTTAAAGTAATTTGTTCTGATGATCATTGATCATTGTGAAGATTGACCACAGATATGGCTGAACATCTCTAAATGCTGCTCCGTCATTACTTCTCATATAAGGTGCTAACACATTGCTGTCTGGCCCTATTTAGGGTAGCTCATCCATCTGTTTTAAATAAATGCTTTAGGGATTGGGACAAGATTGGCAATGTTAAGAACAATTGGTGGACATCCTTCATCACCACATTCAGGTCTAATTGCCACTTTCCATGTACACATTTCTCATCTTTGAGCTGGGATCCAGCTGTAATGTTCTCACTTTATGACTATTTCATTTCTATGCTGTCATCCTTACATATTTGTTAGAGCTCTGTGCCTTTTGGTTCCCTTTTATTGTCTTCAACATGGAACAATGTTCTGCTCTTTCTACTTTAGGCTTTGTTTCAAAACACTTTGAGATGGAAAACAACGGTGATCAGAAAAGTATTCCAGACCTGTCCTACAGCTATTTTTCCTGATGGCCATTACTCAGTAATACCTGCAGGTACCTCAGGGACTTCATGTAGTGTGAGACAATTGTGTCAACTTCAAATATTCTGGTGGCTTTGCCTGATGATTGATAGACATGCAAGGAAAAAAGTGTTCCCAAATCATTTTATACAAGAAATCATTTGAACTGGTTGGAATTGTTTGTTCAGTTTCCCTTTTTTTTATTGTTCAAGTATTTTATTAAAGATTATCAGAAAACATCGAATGTAATTAGTAAAGAGATTTTACATCGTAACATTAAGATAATCTTATTACAGGAGAGTATACCTCTAGTCGCATATGACATCATAAAATTGTTTAGTTAAGAATTAAATTAAGACAGATAAATGCAGTAAATTAATAGATATTTATCTAAACAAGAACCTACCTTATATATATATATATATATATATATATATATATACATATATACACATTTATGTAGAGTCTCTTTTCAATAGTGGAACATTATGGTTAATCTACCACTGATTTGGAGCCTAATATCAGCATAATAGTATGGTATGTCAACCAACTACAGTGGAGTTTAGGTTCCCTTTTTTAAATGGCAAATAAATCATTCACCAGGTTTAACCACTAGAGGACCAGCCATGGCAGTTATACTGTAGCAGGTTGGCTCCCCTGGGCCAATCGCCATAGCTGTACGTCTGCCTCTTTAAGACCACTAGGGGGCGTGTGGACGGAGCCGATGCGTGTGCACGGCGGCCGTGATGTTCGCCGGGCACCCGCGATCGCTCCTGAGAGAGACAGAACGGAGATGTGTCAATGTAAACAGACAGATCACCGTTCTGTCAGGAGAGAGGAGACAGATCTCCTGTTCATACTAAGTATGAACAGCGATCGGTCTCCTCCTCCAGGCAGTCCCATCCCCCCATATTTAGAATCACTCCCTAGGACACACAGTTAACCCCTTGATCGCCCCCTGGTGTTAACCCCTTCCTTGCCAATGATATTTATACAGTAGTCAGTGGCTATTTTTAGCTCTGATCGCTGTATAAATGTCAATGGTCCCAAAAAAGTGTCAAAAGTGTCCGATCTGTCCGCCGCAATGTCACAGTCCCGCTAAAAATCACAGATCACCGCCATTCATAGTAAAAAAATTTATAATAATAAAAATGCTATAAATATATCCCCTATTTTTTAGACGCTATAACTTTTGCGCAAACCAATCAATATACACTTATTGCGATTTTTTTAACCAAAAATATGTAGAAGAATACATATCGGCCTAAACTGAGGAAGAAATTATTTTTTTTATATTATTTTGGCAAAAAGTAAAAAATATATATTTTTTTTCAAAATTGTCGCTCTTCTTTTGTTGATTGTGCAAAAAATAAAAACCTCAGAGGTGATCAAATACCACCAAAAGAAAGCTCTATTTGTGGGAAAAAAAGTTAGTTTGGGTACAACAGCGCACGATTGTCAGTTAAAGCGATACAGTGCCGTAGAAATGTTGGTATTTCCGCGCTACTATGGCAATGAACAAGTGGTATAGGTGGATGGTTTGCAGCAACACCGAAAGGTCAACCGGTACCCAGAAGTATGTATGTGAAAAATCAATATATGGTATGATACAGTGCCGTATCGCAAAAAATGGCCTGGTCATTAAGGGGGCAAATCCTTCCGGGGCTTAAGTGGTTAATAAGATTGTACATCAACACTAGAGCTCGCTACTGCTGGGTAAATGCCATAAAGTAGGAATTATATTCATAATATTAATAATTATTTTTTTTATTCTGTAAATCACTTCCACTCCATCTGGCCAGTGGTGCTGGCTTTAGTTGCTTGTAAGTGTTTACTATAACTGCAGCCACTACACTACCAAATACAAGTGGTTAGTAATTGAACCGAAAGACATAAATGATGACTTAATTTAATAATTAGCCCCCCTGAGACAGCTCATGGTTTTGGGACACAGGTCCATACAAGCGTTGAAAATACACAGTTAAGTCGGCCATAGATGTATCCTAATTCAGCCCGTTCAGCAGGAACTAGCCAAATTTCGATCCATTTATGAGCATGCTGGTTGTACTGAAGTCGATATATTGATCGACTTCAGTACAACCAGCCTGTCAGGTTTTTTTAGTTTGATCACTGCCAGCAGTGATCAAACGAATCAACACATTGGGGGAAATTTACTAAGGCTGATGCACACAGAATATGGTGCAGCTGTCCATAGTAACCAATCAGCTTCTAACTTTAGCTTTCTCAATTAAGGTTTGCCAATAAAACCTAAAAGCTGATTGGTTGCTATTCATAGCTGCACCAGACCAGTTTTTGTAAATCTCCCCATTTGACTGTATTGATTGGGGAATTTAGCAATTTTATTTCCTTCAACTACGGGTTCAAAATTAAGTAATGTAGGGCCTGCCTTACATATAGGCTCAAATCGACATGTCTATATAGACGTACATACATATGTCTGGTACCTGAACCACTTTTCTGAATTATGTAGTGACCAATAAAAGAGGATGTATACACCGATCAGCCATAACCTTATGACCACCCACCTAATAATAAGTAGGTCCCACTTTTGCCAAGAAAACAGCTCTGACCTGTCGTGGCATGGACACCACTAGACTTCTGAAGGTATGCTGTGGTTTCTAGCACCAAGTTGTCAGTAGCAGATCCTTTAAGTCCTATAAGTTGCAAGGTATGGTCTAATTTTGTTTTTCCAGCACATCCCACAGATTCTTGATTGGATTGAGATTTGGAGAATTTGGAGGCCAAGTCAACACCCCACACTCATCGTTGTGTTCCTCAAAGCATTCTTAAACCATTTTTTGCATTGTAGAAAGGCGTATTAACCTGCTGAAAGAGGCCACTGCCATCAAGGAATACTGTTTCCGTGAAGGGGTGTACTTGGTCACAAACAATGTTTAGGTAGGTGGTACATGTAAAAGTAACTTCCACATGAATGGCAGGATCAAGTTCTAAGCAGAACATTGCTCAAAACATCATACTGTCGGCTTGCCTTCTTCTTATACTGCATCCTGGCATCCTGGTGCCATCTCTTCCCAGGTAAGTGATGTAAAGGCACCCGACCATCCACATGATGTAAAAGACAACACAAGTCATCAGACCAGGCCACCGTAATCCATTGCTCTGTGGTCCAGGTCTGATGCATATATGCTCATTGTGCTTTTGGCTGTGGACATGGGTTAGCATGTGCACCCCGATTAGTTTGCGGCTATGCATCAATGTTATTCACTAACCTGTCAGCGGTTATAAAGCTATGGCCTATCTATCTATCTATCTATCTATCTATCTATCTATCTATCTATCTATCTATCTATCTATCTATTATAACCATAACAACTTATATATGAACAGCATGTTTCATTGTATTTTCTGTGTTATTCTATGGTCCATTTGAGGTGCTGGATTACACAGCAGTCATACTAGCCTTGGTAAAGCCAAAACACATATATCAGTCTTTTGCACCCTTTTTATATAGTAAGGCAACCCCTTGCAGTGACATTCTCGATGGAAGAGCACATGCATACCAAGAGTTTTAAACTGGGAAGTTTATAATTTTTGGTCGATATTTAATGCATCCACTTGCCTTTATACTATTAAATACACTTATTTAATACTTCACAGTTCTGTTTTTACTGGAGCCGTGCTAAGCTATGGCTGGGAATGAAGGGGTCAATGCAGCTCTTTAGCATCAGTGTCCACCTTGAGAAATGATTGTGCTGCAGGCGACTGTTCAAGACATTGTATTGATCTAATGCTTTCTGAGCCTCCCTGGAGCTACAGGGAGGATGGATAAAATGGATGGAACGAGTGTGCCACATCAGGAACTATTCAGCAATATATCTTACACAATTACTATAGAGGAGGGAGCAATGTGTGTATGTGAATAAATATTACTGATATTCAACAGTTGTAACATCTGTAAATCATGTATCCTTCTAGCAAATCCTTCCTATAAATCATGTCCTTGTGTTATTCACAGCTTTATATTTTCATCCGTAATATTCCCTTTGTTCATTCTTGTGAAAGATTGGACTTCATTGAATTTCTCACACTATTGTGTAGATACTACTAGACATGTGCACACTGAAATAATTCGTTTTGGAATTTAGTTTTCTTCCGAAAAATTAATTAATTTAGTTACTCCCAAAATTCGTTTTTATTTATTTAGTTTCGTTAAAAAATGCATTCGTCCGAAAATCTAAAATAACTAAGGTCGAATCTGTCATTGAAGGCTTATGGTGTCTGTCGAATGTTCTAATAAGATTCGACGGAGCAGCTAAACTGTACGACGCCGCAATCGTACATTTCCAGTCAAATGTTCTGCCTACAAGCTATAGTAGAATTCTAATGTTGTATGACACTAGTAATAATTATATTTATTAATTATTATTAATAGTCAACCAACATTAGAATTCTTCTATAGCCTATCGGTGGAGCATTTGACCATAAATGTCCGCTCGCGCCGACTGCTTCGTTGAATCTTCATGTCGAATCTTTTCTCTCTATGTCGAATAATCTTGGACTAATAGAGTTGGGTTAGGCACATTCAACCTTTTTTGCTATTGTCTCTATAATGTCGAATATTTTCTCTCTATGTCAAATCTTTTCTTTCTTAAAAAGGACATGAAAGGTATTTCTTATTTCTATAATCTTTTACATGATAAATTGCAATTTATCAAGACACCTGCTATGCTCAAATGGGAAGTGGAACTTGGCTCCAATTTCTCTGAAGAACAGTGGCGTCACGCCTTCTCCGAAATTCATTCCGCTTCCCATTGTGCTAAACACTGGGAACTTACCATTAAACTATCCAATAGATGGCATTATACTCCTTGTCGCTTGGCGACTTTTTTTCCAGGTTCCTCACCTAATTGTTGGAGGGAATGTGGCCAGTTGGGTAATCTGTTACATATGCTTTGGCACTGTCCTACGGTTAAAAGCTTATGGAATGGCATTTTTCAACTTATATCTTCTATTACGGGTATGCTTACTACCCCAGATCCTGCCTTAGGAATTCTACATTTAAATATTGATAAATTTCCTAAATCATTTCGGCCGGTTATATCCCATATTCTATTTGAAACTAGGTTACTGATTTTATGTAACTGGAAATCCACTAATGCTATAAATGTATCCGACGTCACTTCTGCCGTATGTAGAAACTATACTTTTGAACGTTTAATAGCTATTAATGCCTTTAAGTGTACACAGTTTGATAAGTATTGGTCTATATGGCCCAAAGATCCTTCTCAGGGATACTCTTAGGTCCGTTTACTGTTCGCTATGATTGCTATATGTATGTAACTGAATATACCTATATTTGTGTGTATTGTATCTCTTCTGGATATTACGTTTACTGTTCACAGTGCATATCTTATTGTTTATTTCTTTATTGTCTTGTTTTTTTCTTTTGTATATTTTCTTGACAATATTCAATAAAAACGAATGATTCCAAATCTTTTCTTTCTATGTAGAATAATCTTGGACTAATAGAGCTAAGGTTAGGCACATTCGACCACAGGTTTGATGGACACAGATCTCTATTGTCAGCGTCATGTCGAATCTTCTATCTATATCAAACTGTTATCACAATGAAAACGAAAATAAAGCATTTGTTTATGTCGGGTCTTTCGGTTTTCAGATTCTGCACGTTCGTTATCGTTTGTTAAAACGCTAACGAAAATACCCAAAATTCGGACGAAAATGCATTCGGACAAAAAGGAATGCACATGTCTAGATACTAGCCTATTCTTTAACCAGTTAACAACCGGCCCATAGCCGAAAAACGGCTACATGGCGGTTGCTTAACTCTGGGAGGCCGTTAATTAACGGCCTCACAGAATTCTGCTCTTGCGCGCCCCCTGGTGCGCGCACTCGAGAGCATCCATGATCGCCGGGTCCAGAGGACCCGGCGGATCATGGATCACGTTAAATGGCCGCTCATTGCGGCCGTTTACCACGTGATCGCTCCGTCAAATGAGTGATCACATGTAAGCAAACCGGCGTCATTTGATGACGCCGGTTCCTCTCTCCTCCTCTCTCTGTACCGATCGGTACAGTATGAGAGGAGAGGGGGAGGGATCGGTGGCAGCAGTGCTGTGGGCGGGATCTGTAGTGCCCACAGCCTGCTCTGTCACCACCGATCCATCCATCCATGCTCAGCCATCCCTCCATACCCTGCAATACCCAGCAATAGCCTGCAGTGTATTGCTGGGTATTGCAGGGTATGGAGGGATGGCTGAGCATGGATGGATGGATTCTCTGCCATCCCCCCCAATACTGTGCCATACCCCCCTATACTGTGCCATACCCCCCAATACTCTGCCATACCCCGCAATACCCTGCGATACTCTGCCATACCCTGCGATACTCTGCCATACCCTGCGATGCCCCGCCATACCCTGCGATGCCCTGCCATACCCTGCGATGCCCTGCCATACCCTGCGATGCCCTGCCATACCCTGCGATGCCCTGCCATACCCTGCGATGCCCTGCCATACCCTGCGATACTCTGCCATACCCTGCGATGCTCTGCCATACCCTGCGATGCTCTGCCATACCCCGCGATACCCTGCCATACCCTGCGATACTCTGCCATACCCTGCGATACTCTGCCATACCCTGCGATACTCTGCCATACCCTGCGATGCTCTGCCATACCCTACGATGCTCTGCCATACCCTGCGATGCCCTGCCATACCCTGCGATACCCTGCCATACCCTGCGATACCCTGCCATACCCTGCGATACCCTGCCATACCCTGCGATACCCTGCCATACCCTGCGATACTCTGCCATACCCTGCGATACTCTGCCATACCCTACGATACTCTGCCATACCCTGCGATGCTCTGCCATACCCTGCGATACTCGCTACGATCAAAGCCAGGATCGTTTTTTTTTTTTTTTTCAGGCTTTCCAGCCTAGAGGTGAGATGTGGGGTCTTATTGACCCCATATCTCACTGTAAAGAGGACCTGTAATGCCATATTCCTATTACAAGGGATGTTTACATTCCTTGTAATAGGAATAAAAGTGATCAAAATATTTTTGGGGGGGAAAAAAAGGGTCAAACTAAAATAAATAAAGTAAAATGAACAATAAAATATATATATATTTTTTTAAAGCGTCCCTGTCCCCGTGTGCTCGCACGCAGAAGCGAACGCATACGTAAGTCCCGCCCACATATGAAAACGGTGTTCAAACCACACATGTGAGGTATCGCTGCGAACGTTAGAGCGAGAACAATAATTTTGGTCCTAGTCCTTCTCTGTAACTCATAACATGTAACCAGTAAAAAATTTTAAAGCGCCGCCTATAGGGATTTTTAAGTAGCGAAGTTTGGCGCCATTCCACGAGTGTGTGTAATTTTGAAGGGTGACATGTTAGGTATCTATTTACTCGGCGTAACTTCATCTTTCACATTATGTAAAAACATTGGGCTAAATTTACAGTTTTGTTTTTTGTAAAGCACAAAACTTTTTTTTTCCCAAAAAAACGCGTTCGGAAAATTGCTGCGCAAGTACCGTGCTAGATAAAAAGTTGCAACGACCGCCATTGTATTCTCTAGGGTCTTTGCTAAAAAAACATATATAATGTTTTGGGGTTCTATGTAATTTTCTAGCGAATAAATGATGATTTTTTACATGTAGGAGAGAAATGTCAGAATTGGCCTGGGTGCTCCAGAACGCCTGATGGTGCTCCCTGCATGTTGGGCCTCTGTATGTGGCCACGCTGTGTAAAAGTCTCACGCATGTGGTATCGCCGTACTCAGGAGTAATAGCAGAATGTGTTTTGGGGTGTAATTTGCGGTATGCATATGCTGTGTGTGAGAAATAACCTGCTAATATGACAATTTTGTGAAAAAAAAAAAAAAAAAAATTAAAAAAAATCTTGATATTGCAAAGAATTGTGGGAAAAAATGACAACTTCAAAAAACTCACCATGCCTCTTTCCAAATACCTTGGAATGTCTTCTTTCCAAAAAGGGGTAATTTGGGGGGTATTTGTACTTTTATGGCATGTTAGGGTCTCAAGAAATTAGATAGGCCGTCAGTACTTCAGGTGTGATCAATTTTCAGATATTGGCACCATAGCTTGTGGACTCTATAACTTTCACAAAGACCAAATAATATACCCCAATTTGTACTTATTTTTACCAAAGATATGTAGCAGTATAAATTTTGGCCAAAATTTATCAAGAAAAATTACAAATTTGCTAAATTTTATAACAAAAACGAAGAAAAATTCATTTTTTTACTGAATTTTCAGTCATTTTTCTTTTATAGCGCAAAAAAATAAAAAACCAGAGGTGATTAAATACCACCAAAAGAAAGCTCTATTTGTGTGAAAAAAAGGACAAAAATTTCATATGGGTACAGTGTTGTATGAATGAGTCATTCAAAGTGTGAGAGCACCAAAAGCTGAAAATTGGTCTGGTTATTAAGGGTGTTTAAGTGCCCAGTGGTCAAGTGGTTAATATTTACTCTTGTAGTGGTCATTTCCATACAGTACCTGCTTAGTGCTTAAAAACCCAAGCCACAAAGCACCAAATTTGTGTTTCTAACGTATACTGTTTATACCAATGTATTAAAGGATAGGTTCACCTTTTGTAAAAAAAATAAAAAAATAAATGTATATCTTTTTGCAGGGAACTGTTAATAAATGATGAGGCCATGTGGGTGGAGCTCTGCATGGCTGTACTGTTTTTGAATTGTGACAGTGCGTTTGGGGAGAAGCTCCCCCGCTCACTGTCACTGGGAGTGAGTGGAGTGAGGGCAAGTGCTGTACTGTAACATGTTACACCCTAAATATTATCCTTTAATGCAATATTCAGCTAAACATCTGAACATACACCATTGCTTTCACTGGACGTTGGAAATCACTGAAGTAAACAACTCCAGTAATCTCCACTTGCTTATGGTTCCCACGCCAAATGGCTGCCCTGTTGCATTCTGAACAGAAGAGATCAGCCACTCTGCATTGGCACCGTTCACAGAATACTTTCCATTTTCTGAATGAATGCAAAGTGTTCTCTGATTGGATAAGGTGGAGAGCACGGCATCACCACCCCACCTTCCCCCACTCATCCAATCAGAGAATGCTTTGCATTCATTCTGAAAATGCAAAGCATTCTCTGAATGGCCGACCTCCTGTGTTCAGAACACATTAGGGCAGCCACTCCACATGGGATCTGGAAGCAAGTGGAGATCACTAGAGTAGTGGTGTCTACTTACTGTAGCTACTTTTCTTGTTCTCCTTAGTATTATCTGTGAATGAGGTAACTGTGGGAGCCAATAAATAAAACAAGGGCTGCTGCTGTCTGGGATTACAGAGCACTCTTCAGTCATGAATGAAGCTTTACTTGCTTTAAGGCTGTGCTACATAAATGATTGTCCAAGCATGCTTTTTCTCATTAGGGAATCAGCATTACCAGCCTTTAATCAGTAAAAAGGGCTCTTTAACAGGTTGAAATAAATGTAAAGCCTCGTACACGCGATCAGATTTTCCAACGGGAAATGTGTGATGACAGGGTGTTGGCGGAAAATCCGACCATTTTTACGCTCCATCAGACAATTGTTGTCGGATTTTCCTGGGATAAATGTTGGTTGGCAGGTTTGAAAATTTTCCACTGACAAATGTGTGTTGTCAGATTTTCCGAGCGTGTGTACGTAAGTCCGTCAGACAAAAGTCCAAAGTACAAACATGCATGCTCGAAAGCAAGGACGAGCCAGAAGCAGTCGGTCTTGTAAACTTGCGTTCGTAATGGAGAATTAACATTCGTGGCGTGGCAAATTATGAAATCTTGAATTGCAGCGCACAATTCTCTTCTTCTTTAATGGGATAATAATGAAGCTGCTTTTCTGGTGATACTGATGGAGTTATTGCAAACAAATTTTCAAAGGCTTTTTTTTTCTAGTGATATCAAGAATAATATTATGCTTTTTTTTTTTTTTTGGCCAAGTTACCACAACACTATTATTCTGTAGTTTTTAAGATCAAAGATACATCTATGTTGGTGTTCCTTGTTTCATTGTATTTTTTTAAATGTAACTGCCTACTCCCAAACTGTAATTTGAAGTAAAACACATAGCCAAGTATTATTCTCCACAATTGTTTTATTGTGCATTAAAAAAAGATAACAAATACGATTAGACATGCTATCTGCGAATAGAACTTAACCAAAAAGTGCATTCTATGCATCCAAAAATATAGAAAATATACCAAATCAAATCATTATTATTCAACCAAAAATAAAATAAAAGCCTCATGCATGTGCCCTGCTTCTTAATACAGGGGTCTGTCATGCGGAGATAATTCCGAAAATCATCTGGATTATTCTCCTGGAGCTCCCGCAGCAAAGGCATATACTATAATTGGTCCCGATTAATAAAGCAACAAATTTTTGGTCCAAGAAATCCTCCTCCCCCTGTTCCTTAACTAGACTTGGGTCAAAGCAATAACTCCAAGGCCAATAATAAATGACATGTTATCTCCTCCGATTCCGCAACATGTCTGATTGACGAACGGCCATTCAGAAACAAACTGAAAAGCACAAAATGAAAAGTGCAAACTGAAAAGCGCTAAATGAAAAGTGCGAAATGAAAAGCACGAATCAACACTCACCAAACTTCTACTAACATGAAAATTAGCAGAAGGAGCCCAAAGGGTGGCGCTAAAGAGCTGAAAGAACACGTGGTATGTCAATACGTTCGTGTTTGTTGGCCGACAATTCCTTGCCGTTTGTATGCAAGACAAAATCCAGGCAAGCGCCTTCGGACAAAAGTCTGAGGTTTTGTCTGCGGAAAATGCGATCGTGTGTACGGGGCTGTGTAAATCTAAGACAAAGGTAGGGAAACCCCTTAAGGTGCCCATAAACCATGCACATGAGTACATTCACCACCATCTTTTATGAAGACAATACGACATATTTGTTTGGTAGCTGTGATTCTTTTGACCACACGCTATACAATCGGATTCTACAATATACATTTGCGCTACTAACAACCCTGTAATGCAAAGGCCTGTGTGAATAGATACAAACTGAATGCATTTTTTACTTTTGTTACACAGTTTTGGTAAATCTAAATTAGATTGTACAAAGACTGTAAAATCACATTATAATGTATAGGGTCAACTTTTGTGGAACAATATTTCAATGCACAAATCATCTTGGTAGTTGAACTCTTGAGCTAATATTCTCAGGCTGATCTCTAGAATCAAAATGATCATCAGGGAGAGAATTAAAAATGCTGATTCCTTGTCCAACGAAGGTGCCACATAGTTGTCAATGATAGTTACGTTGATTTATTTGTTATTCTCTGGGGCCAAGTCTGGCTGTGACTTCAGCTTCTTCCTTCTGATCACATTAAATCCTGCCCTGAGCGAAGAGTATCTATGGTTTTTTAATTAACTCACATTAATACAAAACAGAACAAAACAAGGAGGAAACAGAAGAAAAACATTTGATTTGTAAGCTGTTTAAGGAACACAATTCCCACCACAGGGTGCCATATTAAACAATAGGAAATATGCTATAATACTAATTGTCAGCCAACTCAGCCCTGCATTCTGTTGTAAAGTCATAGATGAATGTTGCACCACATCTCCTATCATGCACACTCACAAGACGATTGTGCAAGCGTATAGATTGTAAAATTTGACAGACAATGGGGCTGATTTACTAAAGGCAAATCCACTTTGCAATACAAGTGCACTTGGAATTGCAGTCGCTGTAGATCTGAGGGTAGATCTGAAATGAGGGGAAGCTCTGCTGATTTTATCACTCAATCATGTGCAAGCAAAAATGCAGTTTTTTATTTTCCTTGCACGTCCCCCTCAGATCTACAGCGACTGCACTTCCAAGTGCACTTGTAGTGCAAAGTGAATTTGTCTTTAGTAAATAAACTCCAATGGCTCATTAACCACTTCAATACCATGCATTCTCACCCCCTTCCTGCCCAGGCCAATTTTCAGCTTTCAGCGCTGTCACATTTTGAATGACAATTGCACGGTCATGCAACGTTGTACCCAAATTAAATTTTGATCATTTTTTTCCCCAAAAAAAGAGCTTTCTTTTGGTGATATTTGATCACCTCTGCATTTTTTTTGCGCTATAAACAAAAAAAGACCGACAATTTTGAAAAAAACACAATATTTATTACTTTTTGCTATAATAAATATCACAATTTCTTTTTTTTTAAAACAATTTTTTTCCTCTGTTTAGGCCAATATGTATTCTTCTACATATTTTTGGTAAAAAAAAAAAAAACACAATAAGCGTATGTTGATTGGTTTGCGCAAAAGTTATAGTGTCTACAAAATAGGGGATTCATTTATGTCATTTTTATTATTGTTTTTTTTTTTTTTTTACTACTAATGGTGGCAATCTGCGATTTTTATCATGACTGTGACATTGCGGCGGACAGATCGGAACACTTTTGACACTATTTTGGGACCATTGACATTTATAAAGCGATCAGTGCTATAAAAATGCACTGATTTACTGTATAAATGTGACTGGCAGGGAAGGGGTTAACGCTAGGGGGTGCTGAAGGGGTTAAATGTGTGTCTTAGGGAGTGATTCTAACTGTGGGGGGAGGGGACTGATGAGGGGAGGAGACCGATCGGTGTTCCTATATACATGGAACATACGATCAGTTTACCTCTCCCCTGACAGAACATGGATCTGTGTGTTTACACACACAGATCCACGTCCCTGCTCTGTGATGAGCAATCGCGGGTGCCCGGCGGACATCGCCGCCGCCGGGCACGTGCATTGGGTCCCTAGTGATGCGGCGGGCTCGCGCTCTCCACAATGCCAGGAAGCCGAGGATGTCATATGAGGAAGGAAGGGTTCCTGCAGCCGTCATTTTACTATGGCCCGGTATGGAAGTGGTTAAAGTAGATGCAAACCTTAACTAGATAATATTTTGTTTGCCAATGTACTTCATTCCACCAAAAATTTCCATTTTTTTTTTCTTCTTCATTTTTTTGCTCCTTAGCACTGCTGATCTCCTCCAGTTTTTTTTGGACAGCTCCAGTCTACATGCACTTGTTTCAGCATCAGATTCACAATATTTCTCTCAACTGACTTCCTGATAGTAACAATTGTGAACTACGCCTGTGCAATGTGTCTCAGTACACCTACATGTACACTCCACCAGCGCCATGTGTGACAGTGCCATAAGTGACAGCACAGGAGCGCAATTGTCTCCTCAGCACAGGAAATGTCTGAACAAGGACCAGGATCATCAGGTACTATTTTAATGAAAGCTGCAGGTTTAAAACGATTTCAAAGATTGAAAACAACTTTTGGAATCACAATAATATGATACATAAAGCGTATATGACATTTTAGTAATTATCTTTCAATTTACTTTCTTCAGTTGTAAATGATTGTTAAAAGTGTAAAGGAAATGTCCAATGTTATTACAATCTGCACTTTTTTTTTCACTAACAGGACTACTCCCAACCCCAACCTTCACCTTGTGACTGAACAGTGAAGGGAGAATCAGCGCACTGAAGAGCTCCTCTCTGTCACTCTGCTGCATGTTGTTTGCATTGCAGCACACCTGACTGTCTCCTTTTGTGCTGCTTCCCCTCCCTCTATCTGAACTCGGTTGTACAGGCTATACAGCAGATTGCAAGACACTCATGATACTAAGTCGAGTTTAGTTACTTATACTGCATGCATTAAACAATACATTTAATCAGGGGCGGCCCGGTCATTAAGGTCGCACGGGCGCCGCCCCCCTATCAATGCGCCCAGCCCCTTGCAGGATGCCAGACGCATGGATTCCAATGTGGGTGTTTTTTTGAAGCACCTGATTAGAGACAGAGGGTCTAACAGGCTTCAAAATAGGGTGGGCTTGGGGAACAGAGAATGCAAACCGAGCCCACCCAGGTGTGTTACAATAGCAAATGAATATTTGCTTTTTTAACACTGACCCTCCTCCCAGCCAATCAGGTCTTGAGACCCATCAGCCGATTGGCTGAAAAGACAATCGATCCTATTGGATGCCTAAGAGGAGAAGGGAGGGGCATGAGGTGCTGCTAGGCCACTCGGGGGGTTTGTTTGCCACCCCCCCCCCCCAAAAAAAACACCAGCCGCCACTGCATTTAATAATGTACTAAAGAGTGACTAGTCTGGGAAAAAATGCATGTAAAGGGCACTGCAGCTAATCTTTCTCCATTACTGACTTACCATGCTTTGTTCTACACTGTATCTTTGTGGAGGCAGCCATATTGGTAGAGGCAGGGCTTTCTTTCCTCATATCAGAGTCTCCAGCAAGGAAAACAGTGAGTAGCACCAGATATCACCAAATCTCCTGAGATTATCAGTCAGAGGCAGCCTAATGCCCGCTACACACAGGTAATCTTTTTTTCCTTCAACCCGACGGGCTGAACGAAAAAAAAAAAAAATGAAGGAGCTCACGAGGAGCTCGCTGTACTATGTGATGTTAGTACAGTGATCTCCCCGCTGAGCTATTTTGTTATGACAGGTAGGCTGACCCCCTTACACCCCCCCTGCTAGAACACACCAGTGAGCAGAGCATTGGATGCCGATTGGCTGCTGGTTTTCCAGCATGAATGTTTGGCAGGAGCAGGACGTTAGACCATCTTCAGTCAAACAGGCTGCTGTACACACTGGCCTTAAGTTCAACACTGCGAATGGAGCTGTAGGCACAGAAATGCCTAGGTCCTAGGTACCCTCACATACCATGATGTGCATTGTTATTTTTAAAGAGAAAATTAAGACAAAAGGTAGATTTTCATGGAAGTACTTTGACACAAATAACACTTTTAAACATTCTTTAAAGGACAACAATTCTTTACGTTTTTTTTTTTAATGATTACAGAGTTGCATTAGTTTATGCTTTTTTTTTTATTTATCTGGAAGTCAGCTTTAAATATACTAGCTTATTATTGGATGTTTTAGTTCATGTGTTTTTTCTTCAAGTGGAGCTAAACTCTCTCAAACAACATTTAGACCCCTTTCACACCGTTTAAAACGCTGCTATTTTTAGCGGCGTTTTACCGTCGGATTTGCGGCGCATTTTGGGCGCTAGCGGGGCACTTTTACCCCCCCGCTGGAGGCCGAGAAAGGGTTAAAACCCCCAGCAAAATGCCGCAATAGCAGCGTTTTGCCGGCGGTATTACAGCGCTGCCCCATTGATTTTAATGGGGAGCAGCGCTGGAGAAGCGCTGGAGGAGCGGTGAGTGCACCGCTCCAAAGAAGCTGCTGGCAGGACTTTTTGTGACGCCCTGCCAGCGCACCGATGCAGTGTGAAAGCCCTCTGGCTTTCACACTGCAGACAATGAAGCAGCAGTTTGAGGGCGGATTGCAGGCACTATTTCTAACGTTATAGCGCCTGCAATATGCCCTCAGTGTGAAAGGGGTCTTACTATTTTTAATCCTTAGACTGCTAGCATTAGTAAATAGATAGAAAGTTGTATTATATTTATTTATTTATTTATTTTTAGATTTCTTCAGTTTCTTCCTGGTTTCCTGCCTAGGTCAAAATGATGTCATGCATCCCAGGAGTCTTCATGGCATTTTTTTTCTTTCATCTAGAGGAAGAGAGGAGGGGCCTTCTCAGCTAAGCACAACCTCCTGCATGCATGCCTAAGCTAAGAGCAGATGAATTCCATCTAAATGTTACATGAATTACCCGCCCTTTACTCAAGATGGCCACAAATGCTATGGGGTGCTATTCAATGTAATTTCTCAACACCATAAAGCATTGAGACATAAATAGATGGGTGAGTTTGCTTTGAATTCTAAGGCTAGGTTCACATATGTGTGGTTTCTGTGTGCCATGTTTGCCCAGGCACAGCAGCCTATTCATTTGAATGGACTGCTGTATCTGCAGAAAATGTAGGAGAACGTTTCTGCACCTTTTTTCAAACCGCAGCCAAAGGGAAAAGGCGCCATGTGATTTCCCACACCAAAAAACGCTCTGCAGTTTCAGATGCGTGGGAGTGCCATTAAGAATTAATTGTCTGCTAAATACACTGCATTTTGTCTGCAGGTGCTGGAATGTGTCCGTTTACACACTTTTTTTTCAGACCGTATATATGTGAACCTAGCCTAAAAATGTATTAAAGCGGTGTTCCCACTAAAAAAAATTAAAAATAATTTAAAGTCAGCAGCTACAAATACTGCAGCTGCTGACTTTTAATAATTGGAGACTTACCTGTCCCAGGGTCCAGCGATGTGGGGGATCAAAGCCCCACTCGTCTCCACCTCCGCTCTGTGGCGCCGGCATTTTAACTGTGGGCGTCCAGCTGTGGCTTCACAGCCGGGCACCCACTGCACATGCGCGAGCCGTGCCATGACTGGCCGCACAATCATATGGGACCTTTCACGTGTCCCAGATGATTGACAGAGGGAGGGGAAAGAGGCGATCTACCTTCCTGTGCCGAGGGAAGTGACGTCAGGAGCCCAGGCACTGGAGGAGGCAGATTTTGAGGGACCACATAGCATCAGGGAAAAAAAGGTAAAAAGTAAAGTAAAAAAAAATAAGTAAAGTAAAAAAAAAAAAAATTTCCAAATGTTTTTTTGTTTGTTTTGTTCCAGTACATTAATGACATTTTTTTTTTAGGTGGAACACCACTTTAAATTGTGTTTTCAGTTTGTGGTGCTCAAATACAGTTTAGTTTGACTTTCATTGCACAAAGGTACAAAGGATTTATCCACCTAATTTCGCAAAGCGTCCATTCTTCATCACGGCAAGTAAATGTTTAATAAATGTAATCACTCTGATAGATTGGGATAACTCCAAAAGGTTCAATAATTACTTCAGCAATTAACTACTTATTGAAATATGAATTGATATATTCACTAGACTCTAACAAAATGAACTATCGTGGTAAATGCTGCAAATTTCAGCAATTTTTTTTTTTTTTATTGAATAACAATATGCTACTTTGCTTTCTTAATACATGCTAATCACTTTAGCTGCTAATGATGGAGAAGAAGACTTAAACCAAAGTAATGACTTTTTTTGTCACTAAAAGCTGCGTGGTTGGCATAGAATTAGTGATTTGCAATATTTTATTAAATCTGATGAAAAGATTTCTCAATGACCTTCCGCTCAGAGATGGTAAGAACTAATTATGCTGTTTTGTAAAGGCTATTTTTTTGGCTGACATTACAAGGATTTCAGTGTTGTTCACGGTATTCTTTTAACTTAGGGCTTGTGGACAAATGATAAGGTGTCACGTGTTTTAGGGTAAAGAAATCTGTAGCAATGGTTGCAGTAAATGTAATAGTGAAAGGTCGGGAAACAGAAACAATCCTTTTACTGCTCACATAATTACGCAATATAAAAAGGAAATCTAGAAATACAACAGTCCTGCTGCACCAGCGGAAGTATAGATCATAATAAATAAATGTTCACCAAGGTGCTGCACTTCCGATTAGCGTTATTAAATTGTGTTTTTGATTTTTTATTAAACATCGCTGTATGGCCTATTTAATCATTTAAAGAGAACAATGCAGAGGACCCTAGCAGTAATTGGAATCTGGATATCATTGATCCAACTGCACTGAGCTCAGTTCTGATTGGTTGGTACTGGTTACTTTGATAGCTATTAGCACGCCCTTATTAAAAAGACCCCTGAGGCAAAAAGTAAAAAAAAATGCTACAATATGTAAAAGACATTCACGTTTATTTCTATAAAAGTACCCACAAAGGTACAGTTATTGAAACATTTACGTGTCTTTACTGTGCACTCAATGGCTGTGTGTTAACTGTCATTGTAGGCAAGATGATGACTACAAAAACTATATTATTATTATTATACAGGATTTATATACTGCAACAGTTTGCACAGAGCTTTACAACATGAAGGCAGACAGTATAGTTACAATACAATTCAATACAGGAGGAATCAGAAGGCCCTGCTCATTAGAGCTCACAATCTAGAAATATATCATATTTTTCAGCACTCAGAACTCTGTGGCTGCAGTGGTTAAAGTGGTTGTAAACCTTCGTGTTTTTTCACCTTAATGCATCCTATGCATTAAAGTAAAAAAACACCTGGCAGTGACAAGCCCCAAAGCACCACCGTTTTACTTACCTGAGCCCTCGAACTTGACCCGGTGGGAACGCGCTGTCTCTCTGCCCGGGGTTCTCGGCTCTTGATTGCATAGATTGGTAGCAGCACAGCCATTGGCTCCCACTGCTGTCAATCAAATACAATGGTGCGAGCGCCAGGGGGCGGGGCCGAGTCCTGCATGTGGCCTATATGGACACTGAATGCTGGACTCGGGAGCGCGCCCGCAAGGTACCTCCTCGGGGAAGCGCTTCTCCGAGGAGGTTATCAGATGTGGGGAGGACCCGCGAGAACAGCCGAGGGAACTCAGAAGAGCAGGTTTGGGGCCACTCTGTGCAAAACGAGCTGCACAGTAGAGGTAAGTATGATATGTTTATTATTTTTTTTATTTTATTTTTTTATTTTAACTTTATAATCACTTTAAGCTTCCAGCATGAACATAAATGTCACTATATGAGTCCATGGCCCACCAACTATGACCTACTGCAGTGATGGCAAACCTTGGCACCCCAGATGTTTTGGAACTACATTTCCCATGATGCTCATGCACTCTGCAGTGTAGTTGAGCATCATGGGAAATGTAGTTCCAAAATATGTCAGGAATCTAACACCTAACCTTTCCCTCTCCTGTTTGTACTTTGTAGTATTAAATGCTCATTGGTATTTAGTTTAATACATTGAGCACAATAAAAAAAAAATCCCCAGTAAACTAAATGTTAAAATTCTTACCAAAACACTTTCCAATTTTCAATGCTGTTGGCTCCTGCCCTAGTAATGCTGCTTCCCTGAACTTCCAGTTTTCCTCGGAAAGAGTTAACAGTGGGCAGTGCAATCTCCAGCCACTTTGTTAACATGGAGAAGGGAGGTAAAGTAGAAGGGACCAGGGGAGCACTATGCCATTCTAGGTAATAGGGCTGTGCGATTTCATGCTCCTGAGCAATCCACGTGGTCCAGTGAGGAGTGATTTGAGCCTATTCATTATGAATGGGCTCAAATCACGCAGGCACTACTTTTGGAAACTCACTGCAACCGGATCACATAGTACTTCTGTACCATGCGATTCAATGCAAGCAAACGCACTGCATTTGTGACCTGCATTTGGGGTGTCATTACGTTAACATTGACACCATCTGCAGATCGCACCAGCAGTGCAGGAAACAAGAAAAGAACGTGGGTTTCCAGCATTGTGTTCTGGTGTGAACGGGGCCTAAGGGAAACAATTCTAGTCCCTACATGCAAGGTTGATTCCATAGGATGCTGCAAGAGAAAGGAGCCACCCTTACATAGTTATATAGTGGGTAAGGTTGAAAAAAGACAATAGTCCATCCCGTTCAACCTGTGTAGGTGCACGTGTGTCAGTGTCTATAATCATTTCCCATATCCCTGTATGTTGTGCTTTATAAAGAGGAACTGCAGTCTGCTCACATAATTTGTAATAAAAACATCTTTGCCATTCTGAAGCATCTTCCCTCTAACCACTTTGCATATTATTTTATATATACTGTGATTCTGTACTTGCCAAATATACTGCAGAAATCTCCCTCCACTAAGTCTGGCTGCAATAATTTTAACTGTGGGCAGCTGAAGGTTCTGCCTGTTCACTTCCTGAATTTACACAGAGGCACACCTCCAGCTCTGCAGCTCTCATTGACTGTCTTATGACTACCTCTCCCTTCCTGGCAAACTCTCACAAGAGTGAGAGAGAGCTGTGCATGATGTCTGAGCCAATGCTTTTTTCCAGACAAAAAAACAGGAAGTGGGCTGTATAAGGTATTTACTGCAGAAATTTTTTTTTTTTTTACTATCCAAAGTTAAAACAACAAGGGCATAAGATTTAATAGATGGACAGATAAAAAAAAAGTTCTGCTTTAAGATGCACGTCCAAGAGTCTTTTAAAAATGTCAATACTCCCCTCTGCCACCACCGATTGTGGAAGAGAGTTCCACATCCTTATTGTCCTGACAGTGAAAAGCCCCATGGGCAGTTTAGGGTAAAAAACGCTTCTCCTCCAATCTCATTGTGTGGCACCGTGTCCTCGTACACTTCCTGAGACAGAAAAGTTTGTTGGGATCCCTATTGAGGTATTTGTACATGTCCCCTCTCAAGCATCTCTTTTCTATGGAGAATAGATTTAGTGCTTGTAGTAATTCCTCGTAATTGAGGGCATCCAGTCACCTTATTAGTTTTGTTGCCCTTCTTTGGACTCTCTCCAGCTCCAGCACATCCTTCCTGATGACTGGTGACCAGAACTGGACAGAGTACTCCAGATGAGGCCTAACCAGAGTTTCATAAAGTGGCAGGATTATCATTTTATCTCTGGAGTAAATTCCCTTTTTTATGCATTATAATATTCTGACGGCTTTGGTAGCTGCAGCTTGAGATTGCATGCTATTGCTCAGTCTGTCTTCTACTAGGACCCACAAATCATTATTTTGTTCAGGTCATTCTGTAAAGTTTCCGTATCCTGATGTGACGTCACTGCCCTGCTTATTTTTGTGTTGTCCACAAAAACTGAGATTGAGCTATTTATCCCATCCTCTATATCATTTATGAATAAATTGAATAGAATTGGTCCCAAGACAGAACCTTGGGGTACCCCGCTCACCACCCCAGACCAGTCTGAGTACATGTTATTTATCAAAGCGTTTATGGCGGACTGTAACAAATGCCTTTGTAAAAGGAAACAGGGAACCTGGGGAAGCAGTCATGGCACCAGATTAAACTGGAACATAGGCAAGGATTAAAAGATAAATAAGCTGAATACTAAGTGGGTGATTAAATCAACTGCTGAAAATGCTTAAAAAAATTTGGATTTAATATCACTTTATATTTCCAGCAGGAACATAAATGTTACTGTATGAACCCATGGCCAACCAACTGTAACCTATCTCTAATGCTTGTCATCAATCTAACGCCTAATGTTTCCCTGTCCCTGAGCCCGGGTTCATACTTGTGCGATGCAGGAACCAGCACAATTCCAGTGTGGGTTCCCTCATCGCATGTCACTCACAGGCAGTTCACACTGCCCTCTGCGAACTGCCGTGGGTGTCAATGTAAAGTTAATGACACCCCCAGATTGGTTCACAGATCGCAGTGTGAAATTTGAAATGGTACAGGAATTGGATCGCATGGGTGTTCACACAAAAAAAGGGTCCTGTACCATTTTGGACCAAACGTTTTGCAAACTCAGCCATACAAACTGTATGGCTGAATTTGCATCGCACAGACATCGCATGTGATCTGCACAACAATGCGGTGTGAATCACATGGGATGTCTGTGTTTGCACCGGTGTGAACCCAGCCTGAATTTAACACTCATCCTCTCAGTTTTCCACTCACCTTATCTCCTAACCATTATTTGGACCTTTCTGAACTTTACTAATCTGCAAGACTAAGTTTCTGAAATTGCATGGTAACATTTTACAAAACAAGCTGTGCCTTTAATCAAGAACAGTCCTTGAACTCCTAGCAAGTGGCTTTGTCTAGGCTGTGATGGTGCCATCAGTCTACTGCATGCATAAGGAAGCATTTTCTCAGTCTCCTCTCCCCAGTGGTCCAACTGCAACATTGTAACTTTGTAGCAAACCACAAGGTGATTGGCTTGTTGCAGGGGCTGATCCATATGAGACATTAGTGAACAGCTAAGAAATAGACAGGCACCAGGATTTACACGTTTGTGTTAGGCCCCTTTCACACGGGCGGATAGAATTCAGCTTTTAGCTGCGGATAGATAAAGTTATCTACCACAGCTAAACTCGGACAATATTTTCCTATGGCCTTATTCACACATTGCATTTAGCAACGGTTTCGTTACATGGGGTTTTGTGCGGTTAGAAAAAATTTATTTGATTGCGTCCAGGACTGATTTATTGTAGCTATCTGTACATAACTGCAGGTAATCGCAGTGTACGATTTCTGCTGTGGATAGCAGCAGCAACAAGGAAAGAAAAACAACAGGAAGCACATCAGAAATGGCAAGAATGTTCCAACGCAACTAAATGCAGCTAAACGCAGCCGCATGTAAACGATGCTAATCGCAATGTACAACTGCAAGTGCAGTGATCGCTGTGCCTGGAGTCTTGGAATTTCAAAATAACAAAACATGCTTTTAACAGCGGCAGAACAGCCACCCGTGTGAAATAGGTCTCATCATCTAAGGTAACACCTGAGTCCAAGAAGTAAATGAGGACCATGAATCATGCAAGAACAAACAAGTTTCAATCCATCTGAAGAGATACCATATATAGGATTTAGGTTGTAAGCTGCCATAAACAAAGACCTCTTAATCCTCTTGTGTTGCATTGTATTGTAATTGTACTGTCTCTTTATTTGGTTGGTGCTATGCCTACTGTTGGCACTATCTAAAACCTGTAATAATACTAATAACATAGGCATTGTCAGGGGGAGTACTGTGATCTCTGATGGGAGCTAATAAATACCTGTAAGTGTTACACTTAAACATTACTATACATGGATAGTATAACTCAGCCTTTCCAACACGGTGGAACCCTTGAAATTTTCCGGTCTCAGAAAACCCCTGCTAAAAATGACTAGATCTACAACTCATGATACATTAGTGTGATGGTCAGTGGGAAGAATGCTCCTTACACTTGTGGTGATTGGGAAGAATTTCTCCCTTAATCCGGGTACACACTACAGTGGGTTGCACAAAAAAAAAACTGGCAGCTCCAGTCTGGAGCCGCTGTACTAACTGTTATGCCGCGTACACACGAAGGGACAATCCCGCGGGATTATCCGCTGGACTTCATAATCCCCTCGTGTGTGGGCGCCGGCGGACTTTTTGGCGCCAAAGTACGGCGGACTAAAGTTTGAAGTTTTGTTTTCAAATTATCCGCTGGACTTGGAAGTCCAGCGGACAATCCCGCCGTTAGTGGGCAAGTCCGCGGGACTTTTGAAATGAAGGGACTTGCCGCTCATCGGCAAGTCCGTTCATTTAGCACGTGACTTCAGGTTACGTAGCTAGCGTAGGCAGTTACTGCCGCCGCGCTAGCTCCGTGACCTGGCATGGATTTAAAGGGACTCCCCACGCCGAAAAAAAACGGCGTGGGGGTTCCCCCCAAATCCAAGTCAGACCCTCATCCGAGCACGCAGCCTGGCAGGCCAGGAAAGGGGTGGGGACAAACGAGCGCCCCCCCCCTCCTGAGCCGTACCAGGCCGCGTGCCCTCAACATGGGGGGTGCCCTGGGGAAAGGGGGGCCGTGCGGCCCCCCCACCCCAAAGCACCTTGTCCCCATGTTGATGAGGACAAGGGCCTCTTCCCGACAACCCTGGCCGTTGGTTGTCGGGGTCTGCGGGCGGGGGCTTATCGGAATCTGGGAGCCCCCTTTAATAAGGGGGCCCCCAGATACCGGCCCCCCACCCTATGTGAATGAGTATGGGGTACGATGTACCCCTACCCATTCACCTAAGGTGTAAAATGTAAAGTACAAAAACACACACACTTTTGAAAAAATATTTTATTGCACTGCTCCGGGGGTCTTCTTCCGTCTTGGGGGTCTTCTCGCCGGACTCCCCCGCCATTTACCAAGCTCTTTTACCGAGCGGGGGAAGTCCGGCTACCTTCTTCGTCGTCGCCGCCGTCTGGGGGTCTCGATCCGCCTTCGGGGGTCTTCTTCCGTCTTGGGGGTCTTCTCGCCGGACTCCTCCGCTCTCTTCTGCTCTTTTACCTAGCTCTTTCACGAGGGGAGGAGTCCGGCTACCTTCTTCGTCGTCGCCGCCGTCGTCTGGGGGTCTCGATCCGCCTTCGGGGGTCTTCCGGGGGTCTCTTCTGTTCTTGCGGCGGTCGTCGTCTTCCGCGCCGCCGGCGCCTTCTTCTTCGTCTTGTCCTTCTTCTTGTCCTTCTTCTTCCGATGTTGACCCGACGCTCTCTCTGCCCGGAATGCCTGTGCCGCTCTGCGCTCGGACTTATATAGGGACATGGGGGACAGGGTCACATGTTCATGTCACATGGTGACCCCGCCCCCTTGCGATGTCACAGTCCCAGCATCCTCCGGGACTGTGACAACACAAGGGGGCGGGGTCACCATGTGACATGTGCATGTGACCCTGTCCCCCATGTCCCTATATAAGTCCGAGCGCAGAGCGGCACAGGCATTCCGGGCAGAGAGAGCGTCGGGTCAACATCGGAAGAAGAAGAAGAACAAGAAGGACAAGAAGAAGGACAAGAAGAAGAAGAAGGCGCCGGCGGCGCGGAAGACGACGACCGCCGCAAGAACAGAAGAGACCCCCGGAAGACCCCCGAAGGCGGATCGAGACCCCCAGACGACGGCGGCGACGACGAAGAAGGTAGCCGGACTCCTCCCCTCGTGAAAGAGCTAGGTAAAAGAGCAGAAGAGAGCGGAGGAGTCCGGTGAGAAGACCCCCAAGACGGAAGAAGACCCCCGGAGCAGTGCAATAAACTATTTTTTCAAAAGTGTGTGTGTTTTTGTACTTTACATTTTACACCTTAGGTGAATGGGTAGGGGTACATCGTACCCCATACTCATTCACATAGGGTGGGGGGCCGGTATCTGGGGGCCCCCTTATTAAAGGGGGCTCCCAGATTCCGATAAGCCCCCGCCCGCAGACCCCGACAACCAACGGCCAGGGTTGTCGGGAAGAGGCCCTTGTCCTCATCAACATGGGGACAAGGTGCTTTGGGGTGGGGGGGCCGCACGGCCCCCCTTTCCCCAGGGCACCCCCCATGTTGAGGGCACGCGGCCTGGTACGGCTCAGGAGGGGGGGGGCGCTCGTTCGTCCCCACCCCTTTCCTGGCCTGCCAGGCTGCGTGCTCGGATGAGGGTCTGACATGGATTTGGGGGGAACCCCCACGCCGTTTTTTTCGGCGTGGGGATTCCCTTTAAATCCATGCCAGCTTGCGGAGCTAGCGCGGCGGCATTTACTGCCTACGCTAGCTACGTAACCTGAAGTTACGTTCGAAATGAACGGACTGCTCCGTGTGTGGGCAAGTCCGTTCATTTTCAAAAGTCCCGCGGACTTTTGGCCGGCGGATTATCCGCTGGAGAAGTCCGTGCGTGTGTGGGCAAGTCCACACCCTCGGAAAGTCCAGCCTAGCCGGAAAGTCCCGCGGGATTGTCCGCTGGACTAGGTCCGCCGGCAAAAGTCCCTACGTGTGTACAAGGCATTAGTGTTAGTCCAGCAATGTTAGATGTTAGTCCAGCGATCTCCACCGTTGAGCTGTTGTGTTCTGACAGGTGGAAAGCCCCCCCACCAGAACACTGTGATCAGCGTTCTCTGCCATTGGATGAGAGCGCTGATCGGGAGTCGTTTGGGTGCTGGTTTTCCAGCATGCACGTCTGATAGAAGACGCCAAACTTCGGCCGGCTTCTGTTGGACAGACTGACATACACATGGGCAGAATGTTGGCCGGTTTTTGTACCAGCAAATGTCTCCCACTATTCTGCCCATGTGTACGGGGCTTTATAGATACTGTAGCTAAAAGGAATCAATGGTGTCAGTGGGAATTTATCTGAGAGGCTGAGAGAAAAATTGTTCATTGCTCAAGGAACCCCTAGCAACCTCTGGTGGAATCCTAGGGTTCCATGAAACCCTGGTGTAACTAAAAGCAAAATCTTATGTTACACATAAAATGAACCTGCAATTGTGGAAAAAGTCCTTAGGCCGGCCATACACGGTTTGAATCTCGGCCAGTTCAGCAGGGACGGGCCAAAATTTGAACCGTTAATAGGCAGGCTGAATGTATCAACATGATTGATCTATCAACTCGGCTACAACCAGCCTACTGGATTCTCTTGCGATTATAATCACTGTCTTCTCCCAGCATAGATGGCTTCCCCCCCAGGAGAAGACAAGAAGACAATGGCCCGGCAGGAGGGATTCCCCCATCAACACTTGCAGAAAATACATTTTCTCTGTGTATGGTCAGCCTAGTATCCTCTAAACTTGTGAGCAGCTAAAAAGCCTGCAATAAAATGACAGCTGTGATTGGTATCATGGATAGCCGTGGGTTTAAAATGTCATTGCTCCCCCACTCCAAAAGATGTAATATTAAAATATTAATATTAATAAAAAAATGAAAGAATTTAAATAAATGAATAAATAAATGACATATTAAATATAAAAATATTGTTTATTTGTATAATCTCCTAAAACAATTACATATTAACTAATATTTCCTGTACAGCTCTGCTGCATACACTATGTAAAAAGGAAAAAAAAATAAAAGTTTATTTTAATGTACAGTGCCCTGTTAAATAAGCTCATGCACTTGTTAATGAACACAGCGTGCCACCTTCCAGCACTAAAAGGGTTATTCCTTTTGTTCCTTGGTAGAAAGATCTTTTGAATATTAGTTGCTCGCTTCATGTCAGGTCCTAAAGGTGATTTCTGTTCTTAGTTGCCAGAAAAACTTTGCACTGATCAAAACACAGCTGCACCAACGTGCTTGATGCTATAATAGGTGCCACTGTGCCTGGCTTTATCTGCCTGCACCTATGAAAATAGATACATATAATTAACCAGACACATATCATATGCATGCTAATTCCAGGCGAAGTAAAATGAATTACAACGTGTATAACATCTCAAGATATTTTGATAACCCTCGATATTAATAAGGGGAATATAATTCACCTTTTACAAGTAAGCATTCTCTAAAACAAACGTTTCAATTGAAAGACCTGTATCTGTGTGCGTTAATTATTCTTGCGCTTGTCGGCCTTGTGCCTCTTATTACTAAGGTATTCAGATATCCATTTATTTTCCTGATATTTATATATTTTGTTAGGCAGTGTATTTTGAGCGTACCCTACATTAGGGAGTGAAAAAAAAAAAAGGTGTAGAAAGCACTTCTTTTGTTACACAATGATATAAAACAGCTAATTCACACATTATAAACTTAACAGAAAGTAGGTCTATAATGGAAATCGTATTTGCAAATGAGCTGTCATATGCAAAAAGCACTTTTCAAATAGATTTTAGGAAGCATTTTAAAATCTTTTTTCCTATGTTGCCATATCTGTTACAGCACTTGCTATTTATTTTTTCCTTGGCATCACATGCACTAAACTATTACAAAAAATAAATAAATAAATCCTCAATCCTCAAAAGCACTGAACACAGCTGTCAATGCACATTGCCACTTGTGAAAACGCTCCACAAATGCTATAGTATTTATTTTTTCCATAGCAAATTTGGGAGACCCACAGCATAGTCAGACTCTAGCCTGTTTTTGTTACAATTGGACTATGTATGTTAAACACAAAATTCATAAAATATCATTTGTAATATCATTTTTACATGTTCTTAAGTGATTTTTAATAGCTCCCCACTGTTTTTGTTTTAAATTCATTCAGTGTTTCACATTCTCTAGTCTACATTCTATGGTTGGCCAGGAAAACATTTGTCGTTTAACTTATGAAAAACATATGACATGTCTAGGCAGGAATAAAAATAATAGAATTACATTTTATATATATATATATATACAGTATATCTATCTCCATCTATCTATAATATATATATAAATTATATTATAGATAGATATACTGTATATATATATATATATATATATATATGTAATTCTATTATATATATATATATATATATATATATATATATATATATATATATATATATATATATATATATATATATATATATATATATATATATATATATATATATATATATATGTATATATATATACACACACACATACATACATATATATATATATATATATATATATATATATGTAGCGGGGTCGTACCCCTTTTAGGGGAAGAGACTACATCCCCCATAATCCCCCAGGCTCCCGGGCTGCTTGTTTCCGCCCGAGAGGCTGCTGGGGGAGGTTATAAAAAGGAAGAGCGGAGACCGCCTCTTCCTCTGGGGACACTTCCTCTTCTGAGGCCGGACAGGACTGGCCTGCCTCTGCTGACGGAGCTTGTGACGCGGAGGCTGCAGCCAGCGGAGACACCTGTGCGGACCGGAGCTGAAGGCCTGAAGCCTGGGCCTTGCAGCAGATGGAGTGAGACTCTCATCCCTCAGAGTCAGCAGCAGCGGAGCGGAGACTCATCCCTACAGACGGTCGGTCGGAGCTGAGGACCGGAGCGCAGGGGCTGTGACTGAGGAGACCAGAGCCGCCATTAGAGGGACCGGAGCTGAGGACGGTACCCCAGGATTGGTGAGAGAGCCGGAAGGCTCATCCTGCATTGATACACACGTTTTATGCCTATTGAACTGCCTAGGCGCAATTTACCTCAGAGCAGCAATGTTACTTTCTGTGGATTACAAAGACACCATTTAAAGCTACATGTGCACCACCTCTACAGATTTATTGCCGGTGAAGAACACTGTACTAGTACAAGGACTGAGCTCTATTACTAGGGATCAGGCCTGGTCCATTAGGTAGGCGCAGATAGATTTATTGCACCTCAGGGGTGCATAGCATGCGGTCGCCACACTTGGCGCTCCGTTTTCCCCATTGCTAGTTGATACATATATGTGTACATGTTTAAGTGCATATTGCAGGGACCTGCTAAAGTATTGTAAGTCATATGTTTAAACGCATGTTGCTATTCCTTTTCCTTACTGACAAAGTAAAGCCAGTTATTCTTATTTCAGCAGTCTGCTTGTGAGTTCATACCCATTACACTTAGAGTATAAGTGATGTTTATATGTGCATAGATTCATACCCCTTGACTAACTGTGCCAGAGCGGGTAGAGCCAAATTGCCGGGGGTTGGTGGAGCTGTACTCAGGACCCAAAACAAACCAGCGGCTCTCTTAACTGGGGGTAGCGCTACACGTGGGGGCTCGTAATCCGGGATCCTGAGTCAGCGGGAAAAGCCGCCAGAAGGTACCGGCATGGACCCGATAGAAGTGGGACGGTGGTCCGCAACATGGGCCGCTGACCCAGCCGCAGCAGCAGTCATTGAACTGCCAGGGATGTGGCAGAGAGAGGCAGTCAAGCAGCTCATAATGTCATTATCCCCATGCCAGAAGTCATGGATAATGGACATGAGAAATGATGCTGGGCACACATACGCCCTAATAGAGTGGCAGGAAGAGACTCCAGAGCAGTTCAGGAGCCAAAGCATACAGGCACCGAATGGTCAGGCCTACCAATTGCTGCATGCGCTGCCGCGCAAGGGAGAAGGTTCTCCTATGAAAGCCATTCTATCCCCAAAGAAGGAAGAGCAGAAGGGCGCGGAAAGTCCCGCACCCACACAGACTACCCTTAGTGCAGAACTGTGTGCTGTCCTAGGGGAGATTGTGACCCAGTGCAGAAGAGACCCCGGGGATTACCCAATGTCGGGATACAGGAAACTCCGGATGTTTTCAGGGAGGACACCTGTACCCTCGGGAGAAGAGGGATTTGAAGAGTGGTTAGATGGTGCCACGCAGGCCCTAGAAGAATGGGAGGTCTCAGAAGGCAGAAAGAAGCAAAGGATTGTTGAGAGCCTAAAAGGACCTGCTTTAGAGGCCATACGCAATCTGAAGACAAGCAAAAAGGATTGCACTGCCCAGGACTACATAGACATCCTGGAAGGTGTGTTTGGTGGGACAGAAAAGGTCAAAGAACTTACCTATCAACTGGAACACTGTTACCAGAAGACAGGGAGAAGCTGTCAGAGTACATGGGACGCATAGACAAGATCCTGCATAGGATTATCCTGAAGAAGGGGATTGATCCAGGGAAGGTAGATGAAGCCCGTGCCCAGCAGGTGATGAGGGGAGCCCAACCCCTGGACCCTGTCGCACTAGTACTACGTACCCGGCAGGATGGGAGGAGCCTGGACTACCCCGACCTCATCCGAATGGTCAGAGAAGAAGAGGCCATGTTGGAAGAGAAGAGGGAAAAGCAAGTGATGGGGTCTACAAAGCTTCCAGTGGCCACGGTCAGGTCGGCCTTAACCCCTGAAAGAGACACAGAGGTAGATGCCCTGAAGTTGCAGATGTCCCAGATGATGGAGATACTGACATCTCTAGTGGCGAAAGAGACGCCCAGTCCCAAGAAAGAAACAAGCAGGAGGGAATTGTTTCCAGCTGTTTCAGCACCAGCATCCCCACCTGACTACGGTGAGATGATCTGTTTTAACTGTGGCGGAGTGGGCCATATTGCAGCTGTATGTGCCAGTCCCAAGAAGAAGAAAACAGAAAGTCGCCAGCCGGCGGGAAACGCCAAAGGGCCCGGTGAAGGAGTCAACCGGGTGCCCATCACCTTCAGTGAGCTCCAAGAAGCATAACAGGAAGAGAAAGCGAGGAGATCAAACCCCTCGGAAGGAACCCAGGGATCCTCAACCAAGGTGCACTCCAGAGAAAGGGGGCAAGACCCCTCCGGAGAGACACAGCACCCCCAAGCGTGAACTCTTCAAAGTGAGAGATAACAAAATCCCTCAACGGGTTCACACTCCCACTAAGAGGGAGAAAATTAATGCATACCAGGCTCAAGAAAGGAGCAAGTGCAAATCAAGTGCTGGTAAAGCAAAGAGTCCAAAGAAGAGGACAGCATCAACTCGGCCCTACCCAGAGGAGCTAGTTGGTCCATCTCCTACTGTACCTATCCAGGTGGAAGGAGTGTACACGAAAGCTCTCCTGGACACTGGAGCACAAGTGACCCTATTGTACAGGGACTTCTACGACAGATACCTGAGTCATCTGCCTATACAGAAGATAGAAGAGTTGGAGATAAGGGGATTGGGAACTCAGAGTTTCCCCTATGATGGCTACCTATCCATACGGTTGACGTTTGACCCATCCGTAGCTGGGAAGTCTGAAGTGTTTGACACCTTAGCAGTGGTGTGTCCCCGCCCACCAGGAACCAGCAAGACGTCCCTGATTATAGGGACAAACACGGACCTAGTCAGAAGGCTTCTGACCCCCCTGGTGAAGAAAGAGAATCTTTCAACTCCCAAGATCCATCCCATGCTGAAGGCAGCCTATCAGCGGTTGGTCCTAGAGCAGAAGACCCCAAGTGAGGGGATAGGAAGGGTATGGAGGCTTGGAAAAGAAGGAGCAGTGTTACAGCCTGGAGAAGTGACCTGCATGAGAGCCACGGTGAAACTTACTTGGGAGCAGCCTGGCCCCTTTGTAATGCTGGAACCCGACCCAATGGAGGGTCACTCAGGCCTGGAAGTGATACCAGAAGTGATCTCATTGAAGGACCTGAAGAAGGCAAGGGGAAGAGTCCCTGTCAGTGTGAGGAACCCCACGGAGCGGACCAGGATGCTGCTGGGACAGGTGAGTCCTGCTGTCCCAGTTGGCTGGTCAGAAGTGAAGGGGACGGGTGAAGGAGAAGATGTTTGGAAGAAACTCTCCATGGAAAACCCAAACCTACCTGGAGCTTGGAAAGAGAGAGCCAAGGCCCAGCTGACCAGATGGGAGAAGATTTTCTCTAAAGATGAGTTTGATGTGGGGTGTGCGAGGAGTGCCACCCATCGAATCCGCATGCAAGAGGACAAGCCATTCGGGAGTCCAGAAGCCCCTATGCCTCCCCAATAGTGGTAGTCAGGAAGAAGAATGGGTCATTGAGACTCTGCATTGACTACAGAACTCTCAACAGGAGGACCATTCCTGACCAGTACACCACGCCAAGGATAGAAGATGCCTTACAGAGTTTATCTGGAGCTAAGTGGTTCAGTGTGATGGACCTCAAGAGTGGGTACTATCAAATCCCCATGCATCCAGAAGATAGAGAAAAGACTGCCTTCATAACCCCAGTAGGATTCTTTGAGTTCAACAGGATGCCTCAGGGCCTATCTGGAGCTCCTGCTACATTTCAACGCCTTATGGAAAGGACAGTTGGAGACATGAACCTCATAGAAGTCCTTGTGTACCTGGATGACGTCATTGTCTTTGGAAAGACTTTGGAAGAACATGAAGCCAGATTGGAGAAAGTACTGAAGAGGCTCAGTGAAGAGGGACTCAAACTTTCTCCCGAGAAGTGTCGGTTCTATCAGTCTTCTGTGAACTATCTGGGACACATAGTGTCTGAAAAGGGAGTGGCCACAGACCCTGAGAAGTTGGAGGCAGTTACTTCGTGGCCAAGACCCACAACAGTTACAGAACTTCGGTCTTTCTTGGGGTTCTGCTCCTACTACCGCAGGTTTGTGGATGGGTTTGCCCGCATTGCCAAACCCCTCAACGAGCTGCTCAAGACAGAAGGAGAGGAAGATGGATTGGGGCCTAGGAGGTCCGGTGAGTCGGTCCAAGACCAGTGGAACTCAAGGTGTGAAGAGGCTTTCAGAACCTTGAAGAGAAGTCTCACCACAGCCCCAGTCTTGGCCTACGCTGATCCCACTAGACCCTATGAGCTACATGTTGATGCCAGCCATGAGGGCCTAGGTGGAGTACTCTACCAGGAGTATGAAGACCAGCTGAGACCAGTGGCCTATGTGAGCCGGAGCCTGACCCCCTCCGAGAAGAACTATCCCACCCACAAGTTGGAGTTCTTAGCCCTCAAATGGGCAGTTGTTGACAAACTGAGAGACTATTTGTATGGGGCCGAGTTTACTGTAAAAACAGATAACAACCCCTTGACCTATCTATTCACCACCGCCAAGCTGGATGCAACTGGACACAGATGGTTGGCGGCGTTGTCTGGATTCAATTTCAGCCTCAAGTACAGACCAGGGGCTGGAAATAGGGATGCAGATGCCCTGTCCCGAAGATCCCATGTCATGGTCGATGACTGGGAAGACTGGACCCAAGTGGCACCAGATGGAGTGCGAGCCCTTTGTCAGGGGGCTGAACTCCAAGCCAGAGGAGGATCCAGAGCTGAAGAGGTAGGAGTTACCACAGTGGGAGTCCCAAAGTGTTACTGTGGGGTAACTCAACTAGCAGAAGAGTGCTTACCGAAGCTGTCCAAGAAGGAGCTAAGGTGTGACCAATTGGAAGACCCCATGGGGAGATTGGTCCTGGAAGCCCTGGAAGACAAGAGTCCAGAGGGACTTCGCCTTCACCCTTCCAAAGAAGCTCGCCTACTGAGGAGAGAGTTGGACAAGTTACAGGTGCATCAGGGGGTAGTCTACCGAAGGGGCCCCTCTGATGGCCCAGAAGACAAGTGGCAGTTGTTTCTCCCCGAGAAGCATCGAGAGACTGTGCTGATTGCTTTACATGACCAGCATGGTCACTTGGGAGCAGAGAGAACCTTCCAACTTATCAGAGACCGGTTTTACTGGCCCTGCATGAGGGCCGAAGTGGAGGAGTATTGCCATTCCTGTGCAAGATGCATTCAGAGGAAGACTTTACCCCATCAAGCTGCCCCAATGGGCCATCTACAGAGTCAAGGCCCAATGGATCTGGTATGCATTGATTTTCTCTGCCTTGAACCCGACTTGAGTGGATTGGGAAGTGTTCTGGTGGTAACCGACCATTTCACCCGTTATGCTCAGGCTTTCCCAACCAAGGACCAGAAGGCCTCTACAGTAGCCAAGGTACTATTGGAGAAGTACTTTGTTCACTATGGACTGCCACAGAGAATCCATTCAGACCAAGGAAGGGACTTTGAGAGTCGCCTGATCAGGAAACTACTAGATTCTCTGGGAGTAGAGAAGACTAGGACCACACCATATCACCCTCAAGGTGATGCCCAGCCTGAAAGGTTCAACAGGACCCTATTGAACATGTTGGGAACTTTGGAAACGGAGAAGAAGCAACATTGGAGTCAACACATATCAGCTCTGGTGCATGCCTACAATTGCACCACAAGTGATGTGACAGGTTTCTCTCCTTACCGACTTATGTTTGGGAGAGAAGCAAGATTGCCAGTGGATTTGGCCTTCGGCATTTCCTTAGACCATGCCTCTGCTGCCTCCCACAAAGGATATGTGGACAGACTGAGGCACAGTCTGAAGATAGCTTATGAAAAAGCTCAAGCGGCCTCCGACCAGAGGGGGGCCCGAAATAAGAGGAACTTTGACTTGAAGGTTCGAGTACAGGACCTACAGCCAGGGGACCGTGTACTGTTACGCAATTTAGGGATCCCTGGAAAACACAAGATTGCTGATAGATGGAGATCAGAGCCATATATCATTTGTAGAAAACTTCCAGGATTGCCTGTCTACAAGTTGAAGCCAGAAGGAAGAGTGGGGCCTTTGAAGACCTGGCATAGGAATCATTTGCTCCCACTCACTGAAGCAGTCAGAATACCTCCAGCGAGAGAGAGACCCCCAGGCCTAATACTAGGTCTCAGACATCCCAAGTTAGGGGTGGACAAGACCCCCAACCAGAGGAAGAAAGAGGAGAACTGGAATGGCTATGGCCTTCCTCAACACCAGGAAATTCCGCCATAGATCTTCCACCTACTGAGGATGCGGAAGATAACACATTGAACCCAGAAGCCACAGAGTTTGTTCCATTCAGTGTTGTGCCTGAGTGCTGGGAAGATATCCCTGGTCTCTACCCAGAAGAAGAAGTAGATGTTCCAGAACCAGAGATGTTGCCAGAATGTGTTCCTGAAGAAGTCCCAAGAGAACAGAGAGCTCGCAGAGTTGTGAAGCCTCCCAAGAAGTTAACTTACCCCAAGATGGGAGAAAGTTCAGAGGACTCTGTTACCACAGCAAGGAGAAGTGCTGAAAGCCCTGACCCATCCACTGTTCATTTGGTGGAGGGCAACCCTAGCTCACTCTCTGGCACAGTTAAACAGGTCACCCACACTGAAGTGACCTGTAGACAGGACAGCTCCCCATCTTATGCCAATTGGTGGGAAGCTCCTCTGTCCAAATTATGTGAAAGTGTTGTTCCCGAGAAAGTTTGTAGTTTGAACACTGTCTTTGGGGACCAAAGATTCAAAGTGGGGGGAGTGTGTAGCGGGGTCGTACCCCTTTTAGGGGAAGAGACTACATCCCCCATAATCCCCCAGGCTCCCGGGCTGCTTGTTTCCGCCCGAGAGGCTGCTGGGGGAGGTTATAAAAAGGAAGAGCGGAGACCGCCTCTTCCTCTGGGGACACTTCCTCTTCTGAGGCCGGACAGGACTGGCCTGCCTCTGCTGACGGAGCTTGTGACGCGGAGGCTGCAGCCAGCGGAGACACCTGTGCGGACCGGAGCTGAAGGCCTGAAGCCTGGGCCTTGCAGCAGATGGAGTGAGACTCTCATCCCTCAGAGTCAGCAGCAGCGGAGCGGAGACTCATCCCTACAGACGGTCGGTCGGAGCTGAGGACCGGAGCGCAGGGGCTGTGACTGAGGAGACCAGAGCCGCCATTAGAGGGACCGGAGCTGAGGACGGTACCCCAGGATTGGTGAGAGAGCCGGAAGGCTCATCCTGCATTGATACACACGTTTTATGCCTATTGAACTGCCTAGGCGCAATTTACCTCAGAGCAGCAATGTTACTTTCTGTGGATTACAAAGACACCATTTAAAGCTACATGTGCACCACCTCTACAGATCTATTGCCGGTGAAGAACACTGTACTAGTACAAGGACTGAGCTCTATTGCTAGGGATCAGGCCTGGTCCGTTAGGTAGGCGCAGATAGATTTATTGCACCTCAGGGGTGCATAGCATGCGGTCGCCACACTTGGCGCTCCGTTTTCCCCATTGCTAGTTGATACATATATGTGTACATGTTTAAGTGCATATTGCAGGGACCTGCTAAAGTATTGTAAGTCATATGTTTAAATGCATGTTGCTATTCCTTTTCCTTACTGACAAAGTAAAGCCAGTTATTCTTATTTCAGCAGTCTGCTTGTGAGTTCATACCCATTACACTTAGAGTATAAGTGATGTTTATATGTGCATAGATTCATACCCCTTGACTAACTGTGCCAGAGCGGGTAGAGCCAAATTGCCGGGGGTTGGTGGAGCTGTACTCAGGGACCCAAAACAAACCAGCGGCTCTCTTAACTGGGGGTAGCGCTACATATATATATATATATATATATATATAGATATATATATAGATATATATATAGTTTATATAATCTATAATATAATTTATTAAATTTTTTAAGTATACTTAAAGTCGATTCAAACCCCATGATTAAGGTCTCAAGTGTTAATGTCATTTCAAATGTCTTTCGATCCTTTTAAATCTGCAACTTTCATTAAAAGAATAGTGAGAGTGATTGATTAATAGCTTGTTGGGGGACTTCCTCTTATGGGGTGACAGCTGACATCAGGCTCTTTCACATTAGTAGCCAGGAGGCAGTAAGAACAAGTGTCTGAGCCATGGTTTTACTGTCCTTTGGCCGCCCCTCCTGTACACAAGCAAATCATCATGGCTGTGGCATTGTTTACTCAGACTGCACAGTTTGATAGGCAGCAGTGCCTATTAAATGCACCTATTGAAATCAATAAGGTTGCACTGCAAGATGAGGGAGTGTAGGATTATCCAAAAGAGGGGTATGAGGGGACCAGATTCCAGGCCAGGGCACATGACCATTTGTTACCCAAGCTCTCAATGCTGTTATTGTTTGGGTGACGGCCAAAGAGAATGAAACATTTACTTTTACAGTCTACAGATCTATGTCTAATTATTAAAATCCCACATTAGTTGTAACATGTTAATGTAATTTCATAAGTTGCTTGCAAACTTTTTTAACACTTACATTTCTCAATGAAATAACCTAGAGATCCTGCATGAAGGTCCATTTTCAGGCACAACCTGTTATAGGGCGACAACTGTCTCTCAATTGAGTTTTTGCTTTGTGATCCTGTTATACACTCTCCTAGTAGAGACTAAGGATGAGCCCGGTGTTCGATTCGAACCCATGTTCGAATCGAGCACCGGGTGTTCGCTCGCTCGGCGAGCCCAGAACTATTGGGACCGCTCGCATCAAATTCGTGTGATGCGAGCGGCCCCGCAATGCATTGCGGCCCGCGCAGTGCAATGCTGGCTGATGATTGGCCAAGCATGCACTGTGACCCCGCATGCTTGGCCAATCACAGCGCCGGCAGCGAGGAGAGCCATAATTGGCTACAGGCAGGATGCCTGTAGCCAATTATAGCTCAGGGGCTTTAATACACGCCCCACGGTATAAGAGGCCGCCGCGGCGGCGGCCTCGCATATTATGTTTCACTCACAGTGTCAGCGTGTCAGTGTGCTGCTGACTGCTGACAACAATATGTTCTTTATTTCTGGGGATATGTGTGTGCATGCTGTTAGAACAGCATTGCAGTATCACATCTGGGGGGTGTCTATAGGTAGCCTGTGAAGGAGGGCAGGTTTCCTGTGCTTAGAACTTTCCCTGCAAAAAAGTGTCATTTTTGCAGGAAGAAAGCTATTTAAATCACTCGCGGCTAATGAATTGATGGCTCCTGTAACACAGAGAGCTGTCATTCATTAATAAAAAACAAAAAAAAAAGCGTAGGGGTCCCCCCAAATTCAATAACCAGGCCCTTCAGGTCTGGGATGGATATTAAGGGGGATCCCAGCCAAAAAAAAAAAAAAAAAATGGCGTAGGGTCCCCCTCAAAATCCATACCAGACCCTTGAGGTCTGGTATGGATTTTAAGGGGAACCCTAGCCAAAAAAAATGGCGTGGGGTCCCCCTCAAAATCCATACCAGACCCTTATCCGAGCACGCAACCTGGCAGGCCGCAGGAAAAGAGGGGGGGACGAGAGCGGCCCCCCCTCTCGCCTGAACCGTACCAGGCCACATGCCCTCAACATTGGGAGGATGCTTTGGGGGTCTAAGACCCCTAAAGCACCTTGTCCCCATGTTGATTAGGACAAGGGCCTCTTCCCCACAACCCTGGCCGGTGGTTGTGGGGGTCTGCGGGCGGGGGGCTTATCGGAATCTGGAAGCCCCCTTTAACAAGGGGACCCCCAGATCCCGGCCCCCCCCCTGTGTGAAATGGTAAGGGGGTACAAAAGTACCCCTACCATTTCACCAAAAAAGTGGCAAAAATGGTAAAAAGGACAGGAGACAGTCTTTGACAATTCCTTTATTAAAATCTTCTTTCTTCTTTCTTCATCCTTCGGTTTCTTCATCTTCTCCTTCCTTCATCTTCTTCCATCTTCTTCTTCCATTTTCTTCTTCCTCCGATCCGCTTCTTCTTGCGCTGGTCTTCTCGTCCTTCTCGTCCGGCATCTTCTTCCGTCGGCGTCGGCGTCGGTGTCTCTGTCTCTTCTTGGGCCGCTCCGCGCAATGGGAGGCTCCCGCTGTGTGAGGCTCCGCTCCGTCTGACAGGTCTTTTATAATGGAGGGCACCTGGTGACCCCGCCCCCTCTGACGCACAGGGACGTCATGGGGAATTCCATGATGGCTTTCCCCATGATGTCAGAGGGGGGCGGGGTCACCAGGTGCCCTCCGTTTTAAAAGACCTGTCAGACGGAGCGGAGCCTCACACAGCGGGAGCCTCCCATTGCGCGGAGCGGCCCAAGAAGACACCGACACCGACGCCGACGCCGACGGAAGAAGATGCCGGACGAGAAGGACGAGAAGACCAGCGCAAGAAGAAGCGGATCGGAGGAAGAAGAAAATGGAAGAAGAAGATGGAAGAAGATGAAGGAAGGAGAAGATGAAGAATCCGAAGGATGAAGAAAGAAGAAAGAAGATTTTAATAAAGGAATTGTCAAAGACTGTCTCCTGTCCTTTTTACCATTTTTGCCACTTTTTTGGTGAAATGGTAGGGGTACTTTTGTACCCCCTTACCATTTCACACAGGGGGGGGGCCGGGATCTGGGGGTCCCCTTGTTAAAGGGGGCTTCCAGATTCCGATAAGCCCCCCGCCCGCAGACCCCCACAACCACCGGCCAGGGTTGTGGGGAAGAGGCCCTTGTCCTAATCAACATGGGGACAAGGTGCTTTAGGGGTCTTAGACCCCCAAAGCATCCTCCCAATGTTGAGGGCATGTGGCCTGGTACGGTTCAGGCGAGAGGGGGGGCCGCTCTCGTCCCCCCCTCTTTTCCTGCGGCCTGCCAGGTTGCGTGCTCGGATAAGGGTCTGGTATGGATTTTGAGGGGGACCCCACGCCATTTTTTTTTGGCTAGGGTTCCCCTTAAAATCCATACCAGACCTCAAGGGTCTGGTATGGATTTTGAGGGGGACCCTACGCCATTTTTTTTTTTTTTTTTTGGCTGGGATCCCCCTTAATATCCATCCCAGACCTGAAGGGCCTGGTTATTGAATTTGGGGGGACCCCTACGCTTTTTTTTTTTCATTTTTTTTTTTTTTTATCAATGACTTTTTTTTATGAATGAGTTTCAATGAATCACTGTTCTCTGTGTTACGGGAGCCGTGAATTAACATTAGCCGCGAGTGATTTTAAATAGCTTTTTTACTTTCAAAAATGACACTTTGCGCAGAGACAGTTCTAAACACGGGAAACATGCGCCCCTTTACAGGCATACTATAGACACCCCCCAGGTACGAAATTTAAAGGAATATTACACTTTTATTGTTTCAATTTAAGCATTATTAAAATCACTGCTCCTGAAAAAACGGCCGTTTTTAAAAAAATTTTTTGCATTGATACATGTCCCCTGGGGCAGGACCCAGGTCCCCAAACACTTTTTATGACATTAACATGCATATTAGCCTTTAAAATGAGCACTTTTAATTTCGAACGTTCGCATCCATTATAACTAATAGGGTTCTAAAGCTCGCACGGACTTTAGGTCCGTTCGCGGGTTCTGGTGCGAGCCGAACGGGGGGGTGTTCGGCTCATCCCTAGTAGAGACTAGATAGACATGCTAAGACACATTGCACAGTCATGGGTCACTATTGTCACTATCTGGCAAGCTGCTGGCAAACACCTATCAACTATCTTATTAAATAGGCCAAATGGCTTTTGGTATTAGTATAGCTGAAATGTTCACTTTCAAAGTGGTTCTTAACCTAATTACTAGAATCTCACATAACCATTTGAAGACCAAGCTTTTTCTGGCACTTTTTGTTTACAAGTTTAAATCATTTTTTTTGCTAGAAAACTAATTATAACCCCAAACATTATATATATATATATATATATATATATATATATATATATATATATATATATATATATATATATATATATTTAGCAGAGACCCTAAAGAATAAAATGGCGATCATTTCAATTTTTTTTAGGTCATGTTTTAATGAATTAGAAAAAAAATAAAACACAATAGATACCCCATTTGTTTTGTAAAATATGAAAGATGATGTTACGCAGAGTAAACAGATACCTAACATGCCACGCTTTCAAATTTTGCTACTGTACCCAAAAATCTCCATAGGCGACACTTTATTTATACAGGTTACCTCTTTAGAGTTATAGAGGAGGTTTACTCCTGGAATTATTGCTCTTGTTCTAACATTTGCGGCGATACCTCACATGCGAACACAGGTTACATATGCGTATGCGACTTAAGTATGCATTCACTGCTGCACATGAGCATGGGGCACTTTACTTTTTTTTTCTTATTTATTTTACTTTTTTCATAATGTCCCTTTAGTACTATTTTTTTAATCCATTTTATTCCTATTACAACATCCTTTGTAATATGAATAATTGGTGACAGGTCCTCTTTATGGAGATATCCCAAATCTCTCTTTTACCTTTAAAAGCAAAAGATCAAAAAGGCTATAGAGGAGATCAGAGATGATCTGGTCTCTGTTCGCTTCTGTGTCCAGCCAGCCACACCGTCGGATTACTTCACGGGCCTGCTGGTAAAAAGTGATCCAGCAGCTAATGAGCCACTCAGGATGCTTTCATGAGAAATCCAGCCACTGGCTAAAAAAAGAAAAGCAGCCATAACCCCTGTAAACCACTTGCAAACCATAATTTATATATATGTATTGCGGTAGGAAAGTGGATAAGCTGTAACACGTTAACCAAATTTCAGAAGTTGTTTACAATCTTTTTAAATCTACAACTTTTATTAAAAGAATATGTTGTTTAGGGACTTAATGTTAAATGGTGACAACTGTCTAACAGTTATTTTTTCTGTGTCGTCAACTGGTTACATGCACCTATGGTTAATACTACAAGAGAATATGCCAATGCACATTAAAGTGTTTGTAAAGAAAAACCCCAGAAAAAAACATGACATATTTATCTGCTCCGTGCAATGGTTTTGTACAGAGCAGCCCTGATCAGCCTCTTCTCGGGTCCCCTGCTGGCGCCCTGAGCCCCTCCCCCTTGTCTGCTTGCTCTGGGTGCATTTGTATGCGCTCGCTATCGATCCGGGTCTCTGTGTCCATAGGACACAGAACATGGCTCAGCCCAATCCCCTGCTCCCGCCTCGCAGGCTATGATTGACAGCAGTGGGAGCCAATGGCTCCTGCTGCATCTCAGCCAATGAGGAGGGAGAGAACTGGGAGAGTCTCGGCTCTCGTGCACATCGCTGGATCCAGATGGGGCTCAGGAAAGTATTAGGGGGTGAGAGGGGAGGTGCACACTGAAGGTTTTTTTTACCTTCATACATAGAATGCATGAAGGTAAATAACCTTCAGCATTTACAGCCACTTTAAGCCGACATGGACACCAATGTTATTGTTCCTGGAGCATTTTCATATAGACAGGGAGTAGCTGAAAGAGGCTGGAGCAGATCAGCTGTGCTGTTTGTTTGTTATCTTTGGCCACCAAATCGCATGATACACACCTGACTGCTAAACCAATATGAGCTAGGTTTGGGCTGAACTCGGTCCGGAACCTGTCCCTGGTTTAGCAGAGCGACATTTTCAGCTTTACTGCTTTCTAGTTTAGCTTCCAGCAGTGATGATGCTGATTAAGGCCTGGTTCACACCTATGCAGGTTGCAGTTTGTATATTTCAGGTGCATTTTGCACTTTTCAATACACATTTTTGATCCATTGATGTCTATGGAACCAAAAGCCAGAAAAAATTCCTGGCCCTTTTCATAAAATGCACAGATGTGAACGTGACCCATAGGAAACCATGTTAAATGGACTGTAGTGTGTTTCTGCAAACCTGAAAACTAAAAAATGCATAGGTGTGAACCAGGCCTAGCTTCCTAATTGGGAGGCTGTAGGTGAAATAGGAAGCCTCAAACTGAATCAGGAAGATTCATTTCTTAGTTAGGAATTATGTGTGCCACCTGCCTGGCTGCACAGTGTGGAAAATGGATATAAATCACTGACTGTGCAAAATTTGAAAGCCTTTGGCAGGTAAAACAGACCTTATATATATATATATATATATATATATATATATATATATATATTTCAGCTGAGAAGTTAGCTGTTTACCCCATTTATAATATCCTCCTTATACTAAAAAAACTATACCACATACACAGCTTTGTGATGTCCTATACCTATTTCCCAGCTGGGTAGGGCGAAACACATCAGGTGTGTGGCTAGCTGGGGGAGTATGGGCTGAGGCCATTTTTCAAACTATGTACACTGTTTTCTATCTTTCCCCACACCCTCCTGTCTGTAGTTTATTTTAATTAATATGTCATCAACTCATTTTGTATATTACTTGCTGAGTATAGCCCCTGCACAGGCAACGCCACTGGTAGGCTCTCTTTTTGTATATAAAACAATAAAAACTATTGAAACAGAGAAGTTAACTTTTCACCTGACGTTTTGCGTTAATATTTCGATTTGTCGGCTATTGCAATGAGTTTATGGTCAAATTAAATCTTATAAAGACCAAGCTGCCAACTTGGGTAGCCCATTTACTTAGTGCATTGCTAACCGGGGCAGCACAGTGACTTGGTAGTCAGTATTTCTGTCTTGCAGCATTGAGTTCCTCAGTCTTAGTTACTGCAATATTTGCATGGCATTTGCATGTTCTATCTGTGCTTGCAGGGGTTTCCTCCCACGCCCCAAAGACTTGCTGGCAGAATAATTAGTTCCTGCCTAAAATTGGTCCTAGTATGATGTTGTACAGAACCATCTGCCCCAACAGCAGGTAAACCGAGTACCCCATAATAAAAATACGGTACCTGGATCTTTCAGCCGCCTTGGCGATACCGTACGAAATGCGGATTCACTAGTGTCCATACAACTTCAGCTCCCAGGCTCTTACCAAGCAGCCAGCTTCTTGGCCCTCCTCCGAAGAGTCCTCCCCTGGTCGCTTGTACGAGTTGCTGTGTCTCTCCAATACCGAGAGCACACCGGGACACTTCCGAATCCTCCTTCAGTTACTGGGCCTGGAACTAGCCAGTTCCGAGGCTCGGGAACAGGCGGATCTCCACCCCAGACCATGAGGGCCTCTGGGGCTGGTCAAGAGGACCATGCTCACGGGGGCAGCAGACACTCTTGGGTCCGGGACCCCTCACGGGGTTGGTCCGGACTGGAACCAGGAATCAAAGAGCAAGTCGAACCCTGAACTCTGACTCCAGCATCTTAAATACCCCTTCCCAGACTACACAGCGGGGCCAGACGTGCCCACTGATTGGCTCTGAGAAAGATTGGCACCTAACACGTCCAACCAGGCTTGGTTCTCAGCCTGTCACAGGTGCCTCACTGCACCTATGATGACCAGGCAGAACTCCAGTACAGCCCAGCCAAACTGATGCCAAAGTAAAAGACCTATACAATTAACCCCCAGAACTCAGTTCTGGAAAAAACTAAATTTGCATTATAACGCACACTTTAGAAAAGTGTCGGCGCTACACATATTAATAATTTACTAAAATAACCATACCCTTAGATAGAATTTTAACGGAGACCCCCATAATAAAAATATTAATACATATAAATAATTTACTAAAATAACCATACCCTTAGAATTCTAATGGAGACCCCCATAATAAAAATATTAATAAATATAAATCATTTAATAAAATAACTATACCCTTAGATAGACTTCTAACTATGACCAAAGTTGCCTGTTTGCCAGTTTTGATTGTCCAGGATCTACATTGTATTAACTCATATTAAAAATTATTTCATGAAACTGATCCTAGAAACTTGATTACAGAGAATAAATAGGTCGAAAGACGGATAAAGAGACAGACTGGACAACATATACTGTAGATTACATAGACAGACAGGATGAGACTTTTGCAAGATAGCTACTGCATGCATTTGCATGCGTTTATTTGACTTTTTGCTAGTAAAGGTCATCTGTCCCTTCCCCACGCATCAATTGATTGACCTTTTGTATTCACTTTGTGAAGGACCTGCACTATCATTATAATATGCATCATCAGTTACTACTCTACTCCAATCTGCACATCAAAAGCTTCTTTCAGCTGGAACATCTTCCAATTGTCACAGACTACTTACATCTGGAGCATTTGTCTAATTTCCCTATCATTAGCTCATATTTCTGCTTTATATGTGGTTTCTCACTAATGCACTAACGAACGTCTTGCCTAAAGAAACTAACAGTACCAATCAGCTCTCTTGTAATTCACTATCAGTAAAAAACGTGCTTAGAGTTGTATTGTGCTCGGGCCCTCATATGTGGGCAAGTAGCAGTTGTCATCGAGGCCTCACACAGAGCTGTTAATACATTTTCCACTGTATGGAGACGTCAGGAAGCCTTTCTTGCAGTTTAGTCCAGGTTTTGATGGCTAGCGTGTAAGTGGGCATGAACAATCAATCGCAGGTTAACTGCTTTGTCTGTGTGAATGCTTTGAAGATGTTGCTTTGACTTCGACTGCTAGGAAGAGATCTGTAGAAGAACATTTTCTACTAATTACTCAGAGCATCAGGTGAACCAGTCTGGGGTCCCTGGAGAGTTCACGGCAGGTTGTTACCCATCACCATGTAACTTTACTAACTGTTCCACAACAGGTCATATGATAATTTATTGCTTAGTCAGTGAGCACTAACTTTACTTCCTCTGTTCTATACAATCTTTTCATATACAGTACATTTAACACAACACATCAAACTTACTTATTTATTATATTTTTATATATTTATTACTGAATTATGGACTGTTTAAAACCACTTGCCAACCAGGCCAATTCTGAAATTTCTTTCCTACATGTAAAAATCCAATTTTTGCTAGAAAATTACACATTATATTAGTTTTTTTTTAGCAGAGACCCTGGAGAATACAATGGCGGTCATTGCAACTTTTTATCTCGCACAGTGTTTGCGCAGAAAGTTTCATGCTTTAAATGCATAATGTGAAAGATGAAGTTATGCCGAGTAAATAGATACCGAACATGGCACGCTTCAAAATTGCACAAGCTCCTGGAATGGTGCCAAACTTCGGTACCTAAAAATCCCCATAGGCAACGCTTTAAAATTTTTTACTGATCACATGTTAAGCGTTTGGCGTTTGCTTCTGCATGCGAGCACTTGGTGACAGGGGCACTTTAATTATTTATTTTTTATTGTTAATTTTACTTTACATTTTTTAGTTTGACACTTTAAAAAAAAAATTTTTGATCACTTTTATTCCTATTACAAGGAATGTAAACATCCCTTGTAATAGAAATGTGGCATGATTGGTCCTCTTTACAGTATGATATGGGGTCAATAATACCCTACATCTCACCTCTAGGCTTGGACAGCTGAAATTTATAAAAAAAAAAAAAAAAACGATCTCAGCTTACCAGCTGAGGCAGCGCCGTTTGTTTGAATGCAGAGGCCGGGCGTGACTTCATAACATCGTGCCCAGACTCCGATCATAGAGACTCCAGCGACCATCTGGTCCGCCGGAAATCTCTATGGTAAACATTCGGGGCTGGCGAATCCGTTCTCCGTCTCACCGATGGCATCGGTGAGTCGGTAGAAGCACCGGTGGGTGCGACGTCCAGGGGGGGCGTCCCCTCTCGCCGCCCATAAGAACGATCAAGCGGCCTCTATGATTGTTCTTATGCTGTAGGGAATCGCCGGCTGAAAAAGACAATATCTGAATGATGCCTGTAGCTGCAGGCATCATTCAGATATCCCCGCACAAAGCCCAGGACATCATATGATGGCCAGCGGTGGGCAAGTGGTTAAAAAATTCAAATCTTGTAGTGGGGCCCCCTACATGGCAAGGGTTAAATGTTTGGTAAAGTTTAGGTTCCGCTTAAAGAGGAAGTAAACCCTGATGGGTTTTGCTTTCTCTTTGTTTCTCTGCAAAGGTAAAGCATAATGGACTACTATGCATCACATAGTAGCCCATTATGTTTCACTTACCTGACACAGGAGCCTGCGAGGTCACCGCTGTCCCCTCTTCCACGAATCAACCTTCCATCTTCCTTCTGGGTATTGCTGGTCCGGCGCTGTGATTGGCCAGAGCCGCGATGACAGCATGCTAACGGCATGATCGCTGCTAGCAACGGCATGCTCAGTGCGCCTGCCTGCCACTGTCTACGGCACATGCACCGGCTTTTGCAAATGTCTTCTAAACCATGTAGGTTTAGGAGATATTTATTGCACCTACAGGTAAGCCTTAATCTAGGCTTACCTGTAGGTAAAAGTGGTCTGTAAGGGTTTACAACCACTTTAAGGTGAGCTCACACCATACACCCTCCCCACCCCCCAGTCATGGCTGTACTTAACTCTGTAGATGATGAGCTGTCAGTGCCCATACAGCCAGTGTAGCGGACCAAGGATTTGAAATCCCTGTTTTTCCCCCTTTTTTTCTGCAGCATTCCCAGGACAGATCAGAGCAATTTTCTGTGCTGGTGCCGATCAACCAGAGTCACTTTGATCTCTCCAGGAATCCCTGCAGAAAGAAGGGGAAAACACTACAACAACAGCAGCTAGGGCACAATAGTTTATCACCCATGGATGTAAGTACAGCAGAGACTGGGGTGGTCACAGAGATCACATGGTACCAGGGCCAATCACATCAGCCCTGTACTGCGTTTTGTGATCTGCTGTGTCTGAGGTACTGAGGTACATAGTGGTCACAGTTCGCACCACTGCATGCTCTACAGCGGGGGGTCAAACTCAATTTCATTGCAGGCCACATCAGTATTGTGGTTGCCCTCAAAGGGTCGGATGTATCTTCTCTTTATCATATTAAATAATTTCCTCTGCATTTAATTATTACTGATTTTGGTAATAACATATGATACCAGCGGTGTGTGACCCTCCTTTTAAACTGGCATAGAATTGTATTATGCTCATATTATTTATAAGAAGATGTCCTCCCCTCTACATCAGATGTCAAGAGCCCCCCCCCCCCCCCACCATCCTTACCTAACACTGCACCCCTCTTACTGTGTGCTGATGCCAGGAAAAATCTGGGGTCAAAGCTGGGAAGCAGAAAGTGCAGAGTCTGGAGATGGACCAGAGGAGGGCTGGAGTCTGCTGAATGCTGAGATCCGGGGAAGCGAAGACAAGGGGTTGCTGTGTGGTTTCTGCGGCTGCACAGAGAGGCACAGGATCTGAAGGAGGAGAGAATTCTGTCCTTCTCTCTGTTGCTGACTGCTGAGATGGAGGGGGGCAGAGATGAGCCTCTCCACAGCTGCATGGAGAAGCACAGGATCTGGCGAAGGAGTTCTGTTCTCCCCTCTGCTGCCAACTGCTGCAGATGCAGTGTAGTTCCAATTTGTGGTGAGTTCTTACCAAATATTTTGTAGACTGTACAAAAATCCCACGGTTTATGGCATGATCAAAATATGTGCATCATATAACTCTAAAGTGTATCTATAAGCAAAATCAAACATTACATATATGATGCAGTCTGTGACCAGAATTTTGTGTTTTCCCGAGTTCCCCTGTAACTTAGTTTTATTATATTTTGATCCTGTCAGTAGATTCATTATTTTTCCATTGTCTATAACAGACCAGGATGTTCAGCAAAGGGAACAGTTACAGCTGGACCAAACCATATTACACCAGTGTGGGTTACTTACAACAGTCAGAGCATGCTGATAATTTCTATTCACCTCCCCTTATCCCCCTGCTGGTGCTGACATCTTGCATAGTTAGTCTGGTTGAAAAAAAGACACAAGTCCATCTGGTTCAGCCAATAAAAGGGAAAACATTGATTGACTGGCAGAAGTGACATTACTTCTACATCCGTGCACAGAAGTTCATTATGGCACCGAAGTGTGCCGAGATTGTACACTGAGCAAAATTATGCAGCTGCATTACTGCTAGTGTCAGACTGCATCATAAATGTCATTTTTGACTTGGCCTATCATTACAATCGAAATAGACTTTGGAAAGTTTTGGCTGACTCCCCATTCTTTGATTGCATAGTATGAATGCCACATTTTATACACAGTTATCATGCATATAAAGCTCTCCCAATGACTATGAATAGTCTTAACCACTTATTGTCCAGCACAATTTTGTAATTTTTCACATATATGTTTAAATCTGCATTTTTTTCCCTAGAAAACTACTTAAAACTCTCAAGAAATTACTGTATATATTTTCTGTGAAAAGATCCTGTGGAATGGTGGCGGTTGCAATTTTTTATGTCCCACAATATTTAAGACCAAACACATGGCTCTGATTGATTGAGATTGAGATTGTGACTTTAGCACCCCTCCTTTCCATCTCATCCAACAAGAGAATGCCTTGTATTTATTGAAGTGCCATTAAGATTTGACAGTCTTTATAAAGCCCTGACACAAAGCTCCCAACTGTCCCTGATTTCGAGGGACTGTCCCTGATTTGAAGAGACTGTCCCTGATTTGGAATAAAGTCCCTCTGTCCCTCTTAACTCCTCATTTGTCCCTCATTTTGGTCTGATCTATATAGCTGTATATAAAATGCACTATTTATCAGTCAAAAAGTGGTTCACAGTCCTAAACCTTTCATCTGATTTCTAAATTGCTGCATTTGTAAATTCCAAAAGCCAATATAAAGGATGAGTATTGGTAAAAAAGCACTTGTGGCTAATACTTTTTTTTGTATAATTCTCCTTTAAGGGGGTGTGGCAGGGGGGGTGTCCTATGCCTACATATGTTTGCTAATAGATGTCCCTCGTTCCCATCTCAAAAAGTTAGGAGGTATGCTAACATAAGTCTCCTACTGAATAACATCCACTGCTTCCCTGAGGAAGGGGATGGCTTTTCCCCTGAAACGCATTGAATGTATTTAATGCTCTTTACCTATAAACATTTCAAAAAGACCTCTAAGTAATATGAACTTTTGTAGTAGGTGCTCCTCAATATCTACCCCAGAGTTTGCATCCATTAAAAAAATACAATTGTTCTGTATATAGCGACAGTGCTGAGCAAACACTGCCGCTATATACAATTTGGAGCAGAGCAAATTCCTCTATTCCTCATTTCTGTGGATGGAGAAATCAGTGTTTTTTTTTTGCTTGCTAAATGAAAAAAAAAATTAACTCTGTATGACCAACTTAAAGTGGAGCTTCACTTAAAAAGGAAAGTTCCGCTATATGCCTAATTGCCTAGGCGATCCCAGAGGAAGTTCACCCCCCGCCGGCAACATTCACAAAGCGCATCGAAACGTGCGCGTGCACAGCGGGGGGTTGTCAGCTGTGAAGCCGCAAGGAGTCACAGTCGACTTCCCACAGTTAACAGGGTAGCGCCAGGGACCTAAAACCCTGCAAAGAACCGGCCCTAGTGAGGACAGTGCTGGATCCATGGCCAGGTAAGTTTCCTTTTATTAAAAGTCAGCAGCTACATTTTTAGCTGTTGGTTTTTATTTTATTTTTTAGGACTAAAGAGAACCTCTTTAACTTTCAGACTGGCAGGAGAAGGTCAAATAAATGACTCGAATTGGCTTTGATAGCGTCATAATCGGAATCTATTCTTTAGCTTTGAACAAGTATCATATTATCTAATATCACAAAAATGAAAAATGTAGGGGCATTATATGAAATACTAAAACTGGCCCTAAACACGTTGGAATTTTGGCTCATTCAGAAGAATAGGGCAAAATACTAATAAGCCTGACAAAATTATATTACCCAATTGTCAAATGAGGTGGGCCAAAAATTGTTGACCATACAAGTGCCTGCAGCCAATCAGCTACAGGCACTTTTTGAAAATTCTGACAGCAAATAAATGGAATTTATCCATCCATATCTGGGACATAATCAAGTTTATTTTCCATGCTAACTCACTCTGACTTTTATCAAAAAGAATCCCGTTAGCTTTTCACTTTGTACTAAGCTGGCTAACTTTGTCTAAAGTAAAGTATTTTGATTATGTTTTGGATCCCCTGTGTAATATAATGCATCATAGGTACAGCAAATGTGGTATACCATGTTTTCCCCTGCAATGATTCCTTTGTTTGTTATGTGGTTTGGTTTTGGACTGAACATAAATGGTTGCATATGATTAAACTGTGCTCTGTCTATGAACGGAAGGTGTTTATCATCGTAGACCGGGCATACTTCCTTTCCTTCAATAACTACCAATATAAACACATATTGTATGGCCATTATACATAATTAGCTTTTTGATTAGACCAATTCTAGTATGAAAATGATGCTCTATTTCACATTATCATTTCCTTTGCTGTCTACTGTCTGGGCTATTATGGTTTTCCAAATGACTCGGATGCATTCCGATAGTTCTGTGGGTGGGAACATCTGTCCTGAAATCTTGGCAATAATAACTACTTCCAGCTGTTTACAAAGATCATCTTCAGAGCATTTTGTGGTCCTCATAAATCTGCTGATAAGAGGAAACCAAAGATGGCAAAAGCCAACAAGAGAGGCCATACATGGTACAGTCAAATTGTACAATCCGCTCTAGATTTATCTACAACTATGTGCTGGGAGAATTTTCAGGATTACATATAACTGAATTGACTTTTTTAGGCTATAGAGAAGATTGTACAGAGATTGGTTTGTAACATATGTGACTTAGGCAGGCCATACATTATGCAGTTTTTTTTCCTTCAAAGAAGGAAAGAAAATTGCTTAATTCTCCCAACAACACTGACTGTGTTGATGGGGGAATCCCTCGTGTGAAGCTATTGTATTCTGACAGTGGGAGGTTTCCGAGCTGTCAGAATACAAAGCCCATACATGGTCTGTTTCCCAGCCATCAGCCTGCCCATACATGAATCGAAATCCAGTCTGTCCATGGTGGGCTTTAGGCAAAGGCTGGCCATACATAGAGGAGATTTGGAAAGGAAAGAAATTTGCTCAATTGCCCCATCAACACAAACAGTGGCCATTGTCTTCTCCCGGAGGGGGGCGGGGCAGACAGGAGAAGCCAGTGATTATCACTATAGCAGCCACTTGCGATAACTGTAAGCTAATCCGGTAGGCTGGTTGTACCCAAGTTGATCGATCGACCAACTTGGTACATTCAGCCTGCCCACTAATGGTTCTAAACTTAGCCAGTTCAGTAGGATTTGAACCCTGTATTACTTGTGTTTAAGCCTCATCTAAAAAGCAGCCTGCATTCAGATTGCTTTTTAGAGGCATGCTGCTGGGAAAGCTGGGAAAGTTAGAGACAAATATGTAAGAACAGGTTATTCTCATCTCACAATCTGATCTTCAAACAAAGCAAACAAATTACACAGATTTTTTTAACCCCTTCCTGCTAGCCCCAGGCATCACTTTAAAAGGTTCTGAAAGCCCGTGGGAGGATCGGCGATCATGTGACCACTGTGATTGGCTGTCACAGTGGTCACATGACTGGGAGCTGGTCCCACGGGCTACCAATCGTAAGTGGAACGGAGAGCTGTCTTGAGCAGAGAGTGCACAGATGTCTGGGTTCAGATACATCAACAATGCTCATCTACTTCTCTCACTACGTTATTTAAAGTAGACCTAAACCCAATAGCTAAAATCACATATACAGTATGCTTTAACATATTAAAATAGTTTCAGATGATGTTTTTAATATTTTAAATCTGCTTTCATTAAAATAATTAAGTATTCTGCCTTAAAGAACCTTGTTCATGTGCTTCCTGTTATGGGGTATTGTACTCTTGTGTTGTCACCCGGTCACATGTGCCCCTGATAGAGACTACAAGCTGCCGTGTTGACACAAATTGCTCAGGCACGGCCCATCATTGTCACTATCAAAAAGCCGGAACAGAACAATGATGTTTAGCTGAAGTGCATGTACACATGAAGTGGCTGAAAACGACTGGAGGAGATCAGCAACAAGGAAAAAAAAAGTGTAAACAGTATAAAAAGTTGCTCTGTTAAGGTTTAGATATACTTTAATACAGCAAACAAAGTAGTCAAATGCAATCAATCCAAAAGTATGTTTAAATGTATGTCAGAGCAAAAAATAAATAAAAGCAGTACATCTTTGTAGCGCATAAACATTTCCCTGTGTTTTTTTTTTTTTTTTCCTTTAGGGACTTTACAAGTATAGAAAAATTCCTTTTTATCTGCCAGCAGTGCACTTGGCTCTTATGCCCATACATTGATCAAATTATGATCAATGTGTGGCTTTGTCAGCACCCTACTACTACATTTACTTCAAAAATGGAAGTATCTGAGCAGATAACTCAATAGAGCTGAACAGTGGCAGCCAATCAGAATCAGCCACTGTTCAGGTATTCAGGTATTCTGACAACCAATGGTGCTGGTGGCTGTCACAAAACAATAGCGGGAGATTTGTCCACCCGTGCTGTATGGCATAGATGATGTGATATCTTAGATTTTGTTTTCTGTTCAGCATGAATCAGCCACTATTAGTGTGGTGCTTTATTCTTTTTGTGGACTGACAACATATAACATTTTTATGGTCTGAGTGGTGTCAGCCCTGCCCAGCTTTCTTTTGCCAAGCTACTCCAACCCTCCCCTTGTCCTATTCTCCACAATTTAGAGACTAATCATTTTGTTATGCAAGATAGCAACTAGGAGGGCTAATTAAACTCTTAAGCTGGCCATACATTATACAATTTTCTTATTCAATTTTCTTTAGTTACCTTCAGCTATGTAGTGCAAGGACCTGCCTGATTGCATACAAACTAAATGTGTTTGGGTTTGACCTCATATTACAGTATATGGTTTTGATAAATTTAAAGGAAAATTGTACAAGAAAAAAATGTATAATGTATGGCCAGCCTTAGGCCCCTTTCACACGGACGGTCCGTTCAGATCCGCCTGTCAGTTTTTTTAGGTGGACCTGAACGGACACTCCATAGACCTCTATGGAGAGTCGGATGTCAGCGGTGACATCCGACCCGCTCCGATCCGAAAAAGTGTGACGGATGTCGACGGACTCTACGGTCCGATCCCCCATAGGGGAGAGCGGTGCTGTGACAGGTCCCGAGACAGACCTGTCATCTTCCTGCACAGCGGGGATCGACGGAGCGATCCCCCGCTGTGCAGAGCGCGCTCCGGACATGTCCGTGTGAAAGAGCTCTTATGCCCCATACACACACGAACATGTACACACGGTCGGACAAAGTTGTCGGAAAATCCGATCATTCTGAACGTGGTGACGTTTGTTGCCTACGACGGGACTACGTAGAGGCTAGTAGCCAATAGCTTTGGTCTTATAATGTGATCTGAGCATGCGTGGCACTTTGTCCGTCGGAATTCGATACACACGATCGGATTTGGTATGATCGGACTTTGTTGTCGAAAAATCTATCCAGCAGGAGATAGAACTTTGTCCGTCGGACAATCTGATGGAAACTGTCCGATGGTGCCTACACACGGTCGGAATTTACGACAACATTGTCCGATAGGACAGAATCCATCGGAAAATCCGACCGTGTGTATGGGGCTTTAGAGAATATGGAAAGTGGGCAGAAGACACAGGGAGCTCTTAATTTCTGATATGATTACCAGGTATTTTTCGCACTTATAAAACAGATATAACAAAACAGTTTTGGTGGTATGGTAAACAGGCCAAAGTGAGTAAAGAAAGTAACTAATAAGTGCATTGTTAGTTAGGGTTGCTTGAGGTATGTGAACAGGGGAGCGGTAAAAGCGGGCGCTTGAGCTGTGGTTTTATTGCTCACCTAATCCAGGCCATGCAGCCGCACAGGGATGTACACAAGCCGCAGCAAAAATTAACCCCTGTTGCATTTGGCAGGCAGTACCACCGTCAAAACTCAACTGATTCAAGGGAATGGAGTCTCATCCTAACTGACCTGCAACTGCGTGTAATACAAGTGTTTGCGGTGCAGTGGGTTGGCATGTTCAGGAATAAAACAGACAGAAAAAGATGACATATCACCTCCGCACCACCTGACAAATGCCCTCTGAAAAATGATCCACTGCAGCAATAACAGGCTCACAGTTGTTGCCACTCTGTCCGCAGGTCTTCATATGTAATCGCACATGGACTGATTACTGTCCCCGGCTGCAGGTAATTACTTCATGTGTAATTGGAACACTCGCAGACAGCTGCAGCCACTGTCATTGCTTTGTATAGGATGAGTGGCCATGACTATCCGCATCCACAAATGAATGCAGCTGCAACAACACGCTGGATTCTTTCCGCCGCTGGCAATAAAATTAGTTGTGAATGAGGCCAAATCATTCCGACTGCTGTGAATTTATAACGTTGTTAATCTGGATAGTGTAGATCTGCATGCCACTGTTAAAGTGACACTAAAATCAGGTTTAACTCCTTGGTAAAACAAATGTTAATGTGTAAACAGCTTTGAGTTAGTAAAACTGTACGTTTCATCGCAACTAGTTTGTGTATCCAGGTGGATTATACCTTGTTTTTTTTCAAGAGAAATAGGACTTTTATGTGGTGGCAAATGTTAATGGATATCGCCTGATTTTTTTTTTTTTTTTTATTATCAAAAGCAAAATATATTTTTTTTAATTTGGCTGTATACTTCTTGCAAATACCATAATTGACCTCTTAAGAACAACCCAAAATAAATTCTCCTATGCCTGATGATCGCAGCAATACCCCATATGTGTGTATGTTAGTTTGTACCTGTAGTATAGCACACAAACAATTGTGCGCATATTACATATTTTTTTATCCTGCCTAAAACACACTGGGGGTTATTTACAAAAGGCAAATCCACTTTGGACGGCAAGTGCACTTGGAAGTGCAGTCACTCTAAATCTGAGGGGTAGATCTGAAATGAGTGGAAGCTCTGCTGATTTTATCATCCAATCATGTGCAAGCTAAAATGCTGTTTTTTTATGTCCCCCTCAGATCTACAGCGACTACACTTCCAAGTGCACATGCAGTGAAAAGTGGATTTTCCTTTAGTAAATAACCCCCACTGACACTCACACTAACTGACACTGATGCAAATTAAATTATTTTTTATTTTTTCAAAATAATTCTACCCAAAATATGCTGACTGTGACATTTGACCCCGACCTCGACCTTTGGCCCTTACACTAACCCCAGCAAACCTTGATCTAGTTTTTTTTTCTGAATATTTTCTTTATTTTTAATGTATTTAATTATTTATTTTTGACACACTTTTATTTGTTTATATATTCTTCTCCTGCAAGAAGAGAAAAGACACACTGGGGGTTATTTATGAAAGGCAAATCCACTTTGCACTACAAGTGCAGACACTGTAGATCTGAGGGGTAGATCTGAAATGAGTGGAAGCTCTGCTGATTTTATCATCCAATCATGTGCAAGCTAAAATTATGTTTTTTATTTTCCTTGCATGTCCCCCTCAGATCTACAGCGACTGCACTTGGAAGTGCACTTGTAGTGCAAAGTGGATTTTCCTTTAGTGAATAACCCTTGCTATGTATCTTTATCTTCATTCAGAAGAGAAAGTAAACACAGGGGCAGGCTCACAATGACTGATCAGTGTGGTGGCCAATCAGAGGCTATCACGGTGATCAGGTAACTCAGATCTGGGAGTCCCGGGTCGCGACTGTTAGTACGAGACTTGGGGCTCTCAGTGAGGCGCATGTGAATTCAAAATGCTAACCATAACATAAAAGGCCATTCACAACATTGCCCCCATCTACATCACCAACCTCATCTGCAGATATCGCCCAAATCGTCCCCTCCGCTCCTCCCAGGACCTCCTGCTCTCTAGCTCCCTTGTTATCTCCTCCCATGCTTGCCTTCAGGACTTCTTCAGAGCCTCTCCCATCCTCTGGAACTCCCTGCCCCAGTATATCCAATCAGCCCCTACCCTGTCCACCTTTAGGAGATCCTTGGAAACTCATTTATTCAGGGAAGCCTATCCCACACCCACCTAATAACAACTGCCCCAGAGCCACCCCCATCAAATCATTCTCTGCAGCAATTATCTTTTGTACCACCACCCCGTCCCTTTAGAATGTAAGCTCTACAAGCAGGGCCCTCCTGTACCTTTTGTATTGAACTGTACTGTAATTGTGTTGTCCCCCCCTCTACATTGTAAAGGGCTGCGTAAACTGTTGGCACTATATAAATCATGTATAATAATAATAATGTGAATCGCTGTGCGGCGAATTCAAGCACAAAGGAAAATATGCATATACTGTATGTGGCCCCGCGGATAAAGGCTCACTTCCATGAGGCTGAATATGTGCATATGGTCGGCAGAAAGGGGTTAAAAAAAATCTATTCAAGTATATATTCCTAACTCAAAAATTCTTTTTTTTGCTCTTGTAGTCCACCAAATCCCTTGTATTTCTTGCTGCTGTGATCTGACTTCTTGTTGGAGGGTGGCTACGTTCATTGTCCATGGTCCCGCTGTATGTAGGAATTTAGTGATCCTCTCTTGCTCACTCCAAGATGGACTATGGGATTTGTGATGTACATAGAGCTTGCACAAGACCGCAACTTATGTGCACTTGTTCCTAACAAACAGAAGTAGGGAGGGAAATGAGAGGTTCGGGAGCTCATGGAGGGCCTTACAAGGCAGAAAAACACACAAAAAAAAAAACATTTAATAAAAAATGTATTACATGGTCATTGTATGGATTCTTTTTTAAAGAATAAGGATATTGTTTAGTGTCACTTTCACTATCCCTTTATCATCTAAATGTGTTCCATTTTGGAAAGCTGCGGTGGGGGACAACTGTTTACGTGTGACTCCTTGTAAGCCGCATTTATTGGATCCTTGTCCCCTCTTGGTACTCCGTTGCGACATGGGGGCGCACATAGTGGCCTGATGGCTAAGTGGGGGACCCCCTGACTGAGAGGCATCTCCAAATACAGTGGTAACTATATACTATGAGTTACTAAACACCCTTTTACATATTTTACATCTTGCTTTTTAACCAATTTGATATATACATCATTATTACAAATTTCTATATTTTTTTAGCAAACTCATCCTCTGAAGAGACCCCAAACACCATGGGTCGAAACGCTTTAGAATTGGTATGCAACAGTCATTATCACATGCTGTATATGACCCTCATGTTTGCTATTTGATGTATTTGGCATGAATATATTCCCGCTCTAGCTCACATCCTAACACTCATGGAATAACTCATTTTTTCAATAGAGAGAAAAAATGTTTCACTTTTTACCAAACGTCTACTTCTCTCACTATCTACACCCAGCTGCCTAAAAACCCTCACGGGGGAAAACTTCCCATTTTTCTTTTTCAGATCAGGGTGAGCAGCACCAGCATCTCGTTCCAATGTATCTTCCTTTGCTAATATATTTTCACTTGGATAATCCTTTGTAGTCATTAAGACATCTCTGCTTACACTGACTCTTTCTCTGTATTTAATATCACAATTAATCACTGATTACATAATTTCATTTGTAGGTGTAAATCCGAGAATTGTGTCATAGGATGTGTGTTTTCAGTTTAGTAAACTGTGATGCGTTTAATCCTGATAACAGTATTTTCATGGGTGGCATAAAAACATGTAAATACATATTCCAAGTGTAGATGAATTTTCATTTTCATATTGCTGCAACAGATGGCTGTGTAATTACAGCTCAAATTACTACCACGTAATTAAATGGTACCTGTGTGATTTAAATATATGGTTTGCATGCACTATTTTGGTCCTGTAAATGATTTTGCTAGCTAGAACCCTGAGTTTACCTGACAAAAGCCTTAAGATTATGGACCAAGCTATCTCTAAAAACAAAGCTCCACATCAAAACATAGATTAGTGCAGCTCGTTGTGAGCAGTAAACAACACGTCACAGTCATATTTTCCCTACACTGTAAAATATACATGTATGAAAATACATTGTACATGCAATATGTCTCCATTTTAATAGTATAACACTAAAATGAACGTGCTCAGTACATTCGATGACTTGATGAAAGTCGTTTGAAAATACTTCACAATTTCGTTGGCTTTTAACATTCAATTTAGGAATGTAATTTCTTGTATGGAAACCCCATTCACTGTTAGAAATTTGTTCATTTGATAAAAATTTCCATCCTGGTCCTTTGAATCTGCTGGTCACTGTGGTCGAAAATGAATGTGAATTTGACCCCCTCTAACCATTAGAAAATTGAACAAATGTTTTTAACCACCTGCCAACCAGCTGCCGTCATTATACTGCAGCAGGTCGGCACGATCCCGCAAGCCATCGTAGCTATACGTTGGCTCCTTCAAGCGGGATACTGCGGGGTGCCCATGCTCATGGCCGATGGTCACAATGACCGTCGGCCATGAGCAATCACGGGCACAAGAGGCAGAACAGGGACGTGTGTGTGTAAACACACAAATCCCTGTTCTGTGAAGAGTGACAGTAGGGTTGCCACCTGTCCGGGATTCACCCGGACAGTCCGGGTTTTGAATCATGTGTCCAGGTTTCAGGCAGACTGAAACCTGGACACATTATTCAGACCTGCTGTGGCCCCCTAAGTAACAAAGATAGTCACACACAAATCTGTTGCCGTCCAGGAGCTGTGGGCGACTGTCTGGGGGGCAGGTTTGGCATCACTGGGGTGCAGGGTGATGATGTCAGCAAGAGCAATTTGGCCACACCCACGTTTTGCTGCAGCATGCTATGTGCACCACATTACTACTCTCCGCAGGGCATCCAAAGGTATCCCAGGCCGCTAAAGTGTTCAGGTTTGGCTTGAAGAAAAGGTGGCAACCCTAAGTGACAGATCGTGAGTTCCTAATAGCTAGGAACCACGATCTGTCATCCCCTCTAGTCAGTAGACATGTGCGATTAGTTTTTCAAATTTCCAGAAATTCGTACATTCGTACGAATCCGAGATACAAATTTTTATGCATACGAATTCCGTACGAAATACGAAATTTTGTTTACGAATTTCGGATCCAAATTCATAACGAAAATTAGTTATTGTTACAAAAAGTTAACAAACCTAAAAGTTAAAACCCCAGGAAATCAGCACAGCACAGGGATGGTGGGAACCCCTCATAATGATAAATTCATCATAATGAAAATTTGTAATTGTTACGAAAAGTTAACAAACCTAAAAGTTAAAACCCCAGGAAGTCAGCACAGGGATGGTGGGAACCGTATGGGAATTTCTATGCTTACGAATTTTATACGAAATACGAAAGGCAGACCAAATCAGTAGTAGATCTTGCCAGAGATCCAGTGTTGTCATGGGCACTCTGCAGTCTAATCTCAAGCATTGTGATTATCCCTGTCCAGCCCTGTCTACCTCGTGGATTAGAGAAAATTCCCCCCTTCCCAATATTAAGGAGATAAGGAGAGAGGGAGGTGTTCTGCAGTCCTAACTAGAGTTGAGCGGACACCTGGATGTTCGGGTTCGGCAGGTTCGGCCGAACTTCGGAAAAATGTCCGGGTTCGGGACCGAACTTGACCCGAACTTGACCCCGAACTCCGAACCCCATTGAAGTCAATGGGGACCCGGACTTTTGAACACTAAAATGGCTGTAAAAAGGTCATGGAAAGGGCTAGAGGGCTGCAAATAGCAACGAAATGTTGTTAAGAGCATGGCAAGTGATCTGCAAAGAAATGTGGATAGGGAAATAATTTAAAATAACATAAAAAAAAAATGCTGGAGGTCCCCTTCTCAGCAGAAGAGGTACAGGAAGTCATTAAGAACCTCAGAAACTCAACGGCACGATGCCGCACATATGGTGGGAATACCCCAGAATACGCACTTTCTGGAAAAAATTATTCAATTTAATGGATAAGATAGTGGGATAATAAAATACTTGGAAATAAAAAAAAATGAAAAAAATATAATCTTGACCTAGGAGGACGAAATTCAAATGGAGTAGGAGGTTGAGGTGGCGGTGGATGTGGCGGTGTAGGTGGAAGCGGCGGTGGAGGAGGACGAGGTAGCCAACACTGTTTCAAAAATACAACAATGGCTGGGTAAGGCTAGTGGTGAATGATGTGTCGAATTCTGTCCCCCGTCGCATAGTGTCCGCCCTGTACTGCGCTTGCTCAGTACGTAGGACAAGAGGATTTTGAAACTCTCCGAAGATGAAGCGCGGTGACTCCAGGTTCAAGCCACATCATCCGAGATTGAAGCCTAGCCAAGCGAGCCCGTGAGGGGCCCTGTTACTATGTGCTACCGTATGTCCACTTGGATGGTCGGGCTTGAACCTGCACTCACTGCGCAGGCGACGTTCATCTTTGGAGATTTTGTGAATCTCCTTGTCTTCCGTACTGCGCAAGCACTGCACCTGCGCGGTAAGTGGCCGGACACTATGCGATAGCAAGACTGTTTTCGTCAGAACACCGGTATATGTGTCTATTCTGCACAAGGTATGGCCAAGTCCTGTGGGATTCATGCCTGGTTCATTTTAATGAACGTGAGCTTGTCCACATTGGCTCTGGACAGGCGGCTGCGCTTGTCTGTGATAATGCCCCCTGCCGTGCTAAATACACGTTCAGATAATACACTGGCGGCAGGGCAGGCCAGCACCTCCAAGGCATAAAGGGCAAGCTCAGGTCATGTGCCCAATTTGGAGACCCAGAAGTTGAAGGGGGCAGACCCGTCATGCAGTACGTGTACGCGTGTGCACACATACTGCTCCACCATGTTGGTGAAATGCTGCCTCCTGCTAAGACGTTCCATCTCAGCTGGTGGTGCTGGTTGTTGTGGCGTGCTGACAAAGCTTTTCCACATTCCGGCTATGCTAACCCTGCCTTGCGAGGTGCTGGCGGTGCCCCGGCTGCGTTGGCGACCTCTTCCTCCTCCTCTGCCTTTGCCTTGTGTTTCCACCGTACCCCCGCTTCCAAGTGGGAATGCCACCAGCAGCGCGTCTACCAGCGTGCGCTTGTACTCGCGCATCTTACGATCACGCTCCAGTGAGGTAATTAAGGACGGCACGTTGTCCTTGTAACGGGGATCCAGCAGGGTGGCCACCCAATAATCAGCACCAGTAAAATGTGGGCAACTCGCCGGTCGTTGTGGAGACACTGCAGCATGTAATCGCTCATGTGTGCCAGGCTGCCCAGAGGCAAGGAAAAGCTGTCCTCTGTGGGAGGTGTATCGTCTGTGTCCTCTGTATCCCCCCAGCCACGCACCAGTGATGGACATGAGCTGGTCTGGATGCCACCCTGCTGTGAACATGGTTCCTCCTCCTCCTCCATCTCCTCCTCATCCTCCACCTTGTCATCCTCTAGAACTGTGCCCTTGCTGCCAGACAATTGTGTACCTGGCGCTTGTTGGTGCAGGAACCCACCCTCGTAGCCACTTGTAAATGACTGCCCTGAAAGCCTTGGAAATTAACCCTCTTCCTCCTCCTCCTCCTCCTCCTCCTCATCCTGTGCCACATCCTCTTCCATCATCGCCTTAAGAGTTTTTTCAAGGAGGCATAGAACTGGGATAGTAACGCTGAGAACGGCGTCATCGGCACTGGCCATGTTGGTGGAGTACTCGAAACAGCGCAACAAGGCACACAGGTCTCGCATGGAGGCCCAGTTATTGGCAGTGAAGGGGTGCTGTTCCGCAGAGCGACTCACGCGTGCGTGCTGCAGCTGAATCTCCACTATCGCCTGCTGCTGCTCGCACATTCTGGCAAGCATGTGCAAGGTGGAGTTCCACCTTGTGGGCACGTCACATATGAGACGGTGAGCGGGAAGGCCGAAGTTACACTGCAGCGCTGACAGGCGAGCAGCAGCAGGGTGAGAACGCCAAAAGTGCGCACAGACGGCCCACACTTTCTGCAGCAGCTCTGGCATATCGGGGTAATTCTTCAGGAACCTCTGGACCACCAAGTTCAGCACATGCGCCAGGCAAGGGATGTGCGTCAAACCGGCAAGGCCCAGAGCTGCTACGAGATTTCGCCCATTATCGCACACCACCAGGCCGGGCTTGAGGCTCACTGCCACCAACCACTCATCGTCTGTTGTTCCATGTCCCTCCACAACTCCTGCGCGGTGTGGGGTTTTTCCCCCAAACAGGAAAGTTTTAAAACTGCCTGCTGTCGTTTAGCCCTGGCTGTGATGAAGTTGGTGGTGAAGGTGTTACGCTGACCGGATGAGGAGGCGGTAGAGGATGAGGAGGCCGAGTAGGAGGAGTTAGCAACAGGAGGAAAACTGAAGTGCCCTGCAATCCTCGGTGGTGGAAGGACATGCGCCAAACTGCTATCCGCCTCAGGCCCAGCCGCCACTACATTTACCCAGTGTGCTGTTAGGGAGATATAACGTCCCTGACCGTGCTTACTGGTCCAAGCATCCGTAGTTAGGTGGACCTTGCCACAGATGGCGTTGCGCAGTGCACACCTGATTTTGTCCCCCACTTGGTTGTGCAGGGAAGGGATAGCTCATCTGGAAAAGTAGTGGCGGCTGGGCACGACGTACTGTGGGACAGCCAATGACATCAGCCTTTAAAAACTCTGCGTCTCCACCAGACGGAATGACAGCATTTCAAAGGCGAGCAATTTTGAAATGCTGGCATTCAGGGCCAGGGATCGCGGGTGGCTAGGGGGGTACTTCCTCTTCCGCTCCAGTGTTTGGGAAATATAGAGCTGAAAGCTTCCATGGGACATTGTGGAGATGGTTGGTGACCCAGGTGGTAGTGTTGCTGGCAGATCCTCTGTTTGCGGGTTGGCAGGTGTCACTGTCACTACAGAGGTGGATGAAGAGGCCCAGACTGCAGCAGAAGAGAAAGCAGGAGGGGCCAGAGACCTTTCTTGGTTTTTGCGGTGTCTACTCCACTGCATCTCGTGCTTTTCACTTAGATGCCTGGTCATGCAGGTTGTGCTCAGGTTGAGAATGTTTATGCCTTGCTTCAAGCTCTGATTGCACAGCATGCAAACCACTCGTGTCTTGTCATCAGCACATGTCTGAAGAACTGCCACGCTAGGGAACTCCTTGGACCTGGCTTTGGTGTGCTTGGTCCCTTGCTGCGTTGGGCAGTAGCAGACGTACTGTCTAGGGGACGGATGCTCCGCTTTTGCACTCTGCTCCCTCTTCTGCTGTGCTGGTGGCTCTGTGCGACCACTACCTCTTCCTCTGAACTACACTGGTCACCTGCATGACGTTGATTCCATGTGGGGTCAAGGTCCTCATCGTCCTCCACATCATCTTCCACCCAAAATTCACCCCTGCCCTCCTTGTCGGTCTGCACAATGGCGAAAGCAGCAGCAGTTGGCACCTGTGTTTCGTCATCATCCGAGACGTGCTGCGATGGTCCTCCCATGTACTCATCATGAAACATAAGTGGTTGGGCATCGGTGCACACAATCTCTTCCACTTCTGGGGCAGGGCTAGGTGGATGGCCCTGGGAAACCCTGCTAACAGAATCATCAAAAAGCAGAAGAGACTGCTGCATGATTTGGTGCTCAGACTGATTGGCTGATTTGCAAGGGGGTGAGGTGAAAGACTGATGGACATCGGCTGCAGGTGCCAACTCTGAACTTTCATCAGGAGACTGGGTGGGAGACAATGTGAAGGAACCGGAGGCACTGTCAGCGGCAACCCAATCTACTATCGCCTGTACTTGTCCTGGCCTCGACATTCGTACAGCCTCATTAGGCGCGCCAAAATACTCCTGCAGGCTCTGTCGCCTACTCGCACCTGAGGAAGGTGTTTCACTAGTGCGTGCAGCTGGCACAGATCGACCACGTCCTCTCCCTGCAACAGGAGCGCCACCAGCAGCACCACGACCGGGGCCACGTCCCCTTTTTGATGATCTCCTTATATTTTCAAAATGTATGATCTCGCCCTAAATGGGTGTTTTTTGTATATAGCAGAATACACGTACAGTGTCTAAAGCGTTTATGAAAACGCAGAAAATGCTATTGGGAAGAAAAAAAACACTGCAAAATAAAAAATTTTTGCAATGTTTTTGCAATATCAGAATACACGGACAGTATATAAAGCGTTTATGAAAACGCAGAAAATGCTATTGGGAAGAAAAAAAACACTGCAAAATTATTTTTTTTTGCAATGTTTTTGCAATATCAGAATACACGGACAGTATGTAAAGCGTTTATGAAAACGCAGAAAATGCTATTGGGAAGAAAAAAAACACTGCAAAATTTTTTTTTGCAATGTTTTTGCAATATCAGAATACACGGTTAGTGTCTACAGCGTGTATGTATGAACACGCAGAAAATGCTATTGGGAAGAAAAAAAAAAAGCAAAATTACATTTTTATGCAATGTTTTTCCAATAGCAGAATACACACAGACTATGGTGTATCTCTTAGTATATGCAGTGTTGGTCCTAATGTTGCATTGAGCTTGCAGGTAAAACTGTTATATTTTGTCTGGCACTGGCCTCATGGCACTGTTAAAAGACTGTGCACTGCACCCCAGCCAGGGTACAATTGATTTAGGAATCTCTTCAATAATTATCTCTGCCTCTTTCTTTTGCTTAAGCTATCTAGATCGCTCACTGATCTAACTAATTAGAATAAAATTCAAGGAATGTGGATTGACTTTAGCACACTAACTCCTAAAATCCTCTATCTCTCTGCAGCACAGGAACCTGTCTAACAGTGTCTGTCTATAGCAGAATGACGCTGTGTGCTGTGTGTGTACTATATATAGAGACTGGGTCACATGCTGCACTGGCCAATCACAGCCATGCCATTAGTAGGCATGGCTGTGATGGCTTATAAAGGCACACTAGTAAAACGATCGTCGATTGGCTGCCCTAAAGCTGTTAAAAAGGCGCCAATACATCGTCGAACACCGGACCCGAACCCGAACTTACAGCCAATAGTTCGGGTTCGGGTCCGGGTCCCGGACACCCAAAAGTCTGGTACGGACCCAAACTTTACAGTTCGGGTTCGCTCAACCCTAGTCCTAACCAATTTCCTGTCCTAAGGGGGGGGGGGGGGCACACTGCTCCTCCATTGATACAGTACAGTGAGTACCTTAGGACAGAAAGTGTGTTACCAGTAGAATCGCCAGATAAAAGTAAGCCTGAAAAAAACTAAAATAGCCACCAGATCTATATTGATTTTTTTGTTGTTAAGTTTAGATACACTTTAAGTCTATTTACAAATTATTACAAAATTTAAATCCAAGTCAGAAACAATAAAACAAACATTTTTAGAGTAAAGGAAATTATTTCTCATTGGGTGCATTGGGCACTAAAAGATGTTTGACTACAGGCTCCAATGATGAAAACACGGCCCTCATTAATACCATGCACTCCTTGCTTTTTAGTGAAAGTAGGGCTTGGAGTAATGCCTTTTGACATGCCAATTTGGTAGACATAACCACTAATGTCAAATTTTTAATAGGCTCCACAAAGTAATGATCTGAATTAACTTATAGCAAACATCACATGAAAGCTTTCACCAATTTACCAATTCAAATAAATAAAATATGATTTTTGATTAGCTGTTGTTACTGTACTTGGAATGGTATACAGACTAAAACGTTTTTTTTGCTTTTTGTATATGAAATAAAAGTTGGATCAGAGTACAATAACAAGGTCATATAACTCTGCAGGATTCAGAAACACCTCTTTACTTTTATGACTAATCCACATTATTCCGTAATTTTATTTATTGTTCAGCATAAATGTATTGTTTGATGTATGTAGGATTCAAGTCAGAAAGGCCTACATTATTATTTACTGGCAGGCGTAAGATAATTGAGAACTGCACTCGTTCAGTCTACCAGGCGAGCACTTTAAACAAACCACATTTACTGTAATGTCATAAAACCTGCATTTGCCCTCAAACAATTCCATTTGTTTTTCATATGTAAGATGCTTAATATAGAGGGTTCATACCCAAGTGCTCTATAAAGCCTCAAGTCACAGTCAACATTTACAATTAGGTTATCATTATAATTGCTGTACATTGATGGAACACCTAAATTTAAGCTAAACCAAATATGCACTTTAAAGCTGAACTCCAAGTTACATACATAGATGAAATTCATACGTATATAGAAGCTGATTTATCTACCAAATATTTTGTGCTACTGTAAATCCAGTCTTGGCACACATCACAGTCAGGTTAATATCTAAATACAAAACTTTTATTTTAGTTCTAGATAGAGTAGTAAGTAGTTGGAACCCCTGTCAGGTCTTTATGTTGTCTGTGACCCTAAAATGGAGATACACTCTCTTGTTTTGGCCTGGGGACCATTGTCACAGGGACTGAAAGTGTAGGGGAAACCATAAACTTGAGATGCCACCAGAACAGGAACAGAGAAATCTTCCAATGAGGGGATTTATTCTATTGACATTCACTTTGGACAGATTGTCCTTGCTTCTTGTATGTCTACAGAACAAGAATGGATGACAATTCTTGCTGGCGGGACGCAGATGAAAAAAACGGACAGGGTTTTTCACCATTCGCTACTTCATCCAAAATGAAAAGCTTTGGTTTTAGTTATACTTTAAGCAAACTAGCTTAAAATGTAAACTAATATTCTCAGTACATTCAATGACGTGAAAATTGTCATTAGGAAGTACTTCAAGATTTCGATTACGTTTCACATTCAATTTTGGAATGATTGGACTTTCCTGAACGAAAACCACATACACTGCAGAAATTTGTTTGTTGACAAAATATTTTCCATCCTGCTCCTTCGAATTTTATCATCATTGTGGTTGAAAATGAACATCAAATTCAAGGATTAGAAAATCAAACACTCTTAAAACAATACATTTTAACAGAATTCTACTAGTGTATGGCCAGCTCAAGTCACCTTCCTGCTCCAGGCAGTAAAAGAACAGGCACAAGCTGACTTCAGATTCTATTTTCATTGATTTCTCCTGCCTGACTAACCAGAATCCACGAGAGAGGGATGGTGGAATAGGGATTATAGCGGTGCTAAGATAATACAGGAGAGTTGGGGCGGACTCACAGTTCAAGGCTCATAATACTCGTTAATTAATAAAACAATTTTTATTACATATAAACAATTATATCAAAACATACAAAAAGAAGAATATATATGTATGAAGAAATATTAGCAATATATATTTTTCTGAAGATAAGACTCAATTCAATAAATCAAGGCAAATGATTGAAATATCACTTACAAAAATTTACAATCAAAGGTATAGAAAACAATACATAGTCAGTGATAAAGTCAAATTATGCACATAAAGTTAGAGGTATAGTTCACAATTAATGTGGGAAAATAACCTAAGGTAGACTGAATTAGTCTTTGTAGACTGTTCCGACATGTTTCGCCATAACAATGGCTTCCTCAGGGTATGTCTACTTTGCGTAATTGGTGTATCTGGTAAAAGAAGTATCATAATAAGTTCCATTCAATACTCAATAAAGGAGGAAGTTAGAGCCATTTAAATAGATAGAGGTCAGTGGAAGGGACAAATATAATTATAGAGTGGAATATCACCAAGTTATCAGCGCAGAGGAAGTGCTGGTGCCCCTCCTTCCCAGGATAGAAAAGGGAAGGGAAGGGTCCCCCTTATAAACCATCCCAAACTTACCCTGATCAAGGTGTGGATTGGACTCAGCCGCAACCGTGGGGTAGGGCAGTCATACAGGGTGCCGCAGCTGCCTAGTAGAAGGCGGTAATCCCCAGATTGAACAACTTTACCTAACCTTATACCCTTCTCCTCCCCCACCCTTAACCATTACCATGTTCAATTATGTAATTCCCTGCCTATTTACTATCTCTTCAGGTGCCTCCTGTTTTTAACTTTGGTTGCCTTTCCAGAACCTCTGGTTCTTCTCTAATTTTTCTAATTACTCTTCAAATTTTTTTCTATTATTTACTTTTTGATTTATCCTTTTTTAACTAGCTAACATACCAAATGTTCAATCTGGGGATTACCGCCTTCTACTAGGCAGCTGCGGCACCCTGTATGACTGCCCTACCCCACGGTTGCGGCTGAGTCCAATCCACACCTTGATCAGGGTAAGTTTGGGATGGTTTATAAGGGGGACCCTTCCCTTCCCTTTTCTATCCTGGGAAGGAGGGGCACCAGCACTTCCTCTGCGCTGATAACTTGGTGATATTCCACTCTATAATTATATTTGTCCCTTCCACTGACCTCTATCTATTTAAATGGCTCTAACTTCCTCCTTTATTGAGTATTGAATGGAACTTATTATGATACTTCTTTTACCAGATACACCAATTACGCAAAGTAGACATACCCTGAGGAAGCCATTGTTATGGCGAAACATGTCGGAACAGTCTACAAAGACTAATTCAGTCTACCTTAGGTTATTTTCCCACAGTAATTGTGAACTTCAAAATTAACCTCACGGGGAGGCATGGAAGGATTGATGACCAAAATACAACAGTCTCAGAACTACCAACATTTCTGATGCTGACCTTGATCGTGACTTTATGCGACTCCAGCGTCTTTTGGAAAAAAAGGTACGAATATATTGGCATAAAACGTACTTTGAAAAATATGTTGAATATAAAATTGTCCCATGGGGATTACGAATTCAAATCTTCCCTACGTGAAAAAAGTCAATGATGTTCTCAAATCCTCTTGGGGAATTCAATCTTCAAACTTGTTCATTTGGTATGATATCCATACTATGTAAAACAATACGAATGTGAACTTGATCAAACTCGATACCTCGGTCTATGACTGGTATGAAAATCATATTTTATGTCTATCGTCCCCCCGTTTTGCCCTAAAGGACAAAAATTACGGGCACACATTGAGGAATATACCTTAAACATTATCAGTAATAAAGAAAATAAATTCCTAAGAGATAGATCTGCCCACAAAAATGGCTACGCCTACAAATGGGACAATCCTACTTTTCCCAGAGCACCAACTAAATCATCCACTTCCAACCAGCCAAAAATAATACTGACCCACCTAGCACTTCATCCAACTCCTTTAGTTCCAGTACAACCTACCATGAACTTTCCCAGGATCCCATTACACAAAAAAACGAAAGAATGATCAACACATCTCATCTACAGAGCTAATTAAACGAGCTCTAAATACGAGCATACTAACTAGACCCCCTAGTACTCGCCCAAAAATTCGAACATCTCTACCCCTATCCAAAATCAATCTTCTTCCTCAAATATACCCCCTCCAACTACACAAATGTGCACGTTGGACTCTTCCAACTTCTCAACTCCCGCACTGGCATCACCCATAAGAAGAGCCAGCGAACCGTGTTTACCGACTATGTTCCCCATACCTCTCAGGAACTGAAAAACTGGCACCTATTTTTTTTGGCCAGAACAAGGACCCACCCCTAACACCGACATAATCCCTCAGTTCACCAAAGAACTGATTTCAGCAACGATCTTGATGTTGTAAACCTTTCCTCTATTCCCTCACACCACCCCAGATCCAAGTTTACAATTGGGCCTGAAAGTAAGTAACTATCTGAGACATTGTCCCTTATGTAGTGTATGGCGTTACGTCCATGAACTAATTTTTCATGGACTCACAACACTATTTAAATTGCTTCCTATTTTACTGCCGGTGAGAATGCCCCCATCCGTTTACTTTTTGATTTATCCTTTTTTAACTAGCTAACATACCAAATGTTCAATCTGGGGATTACCGCCTTCTACTAGGCAAGCTGCGGCACCCTGTATGACTGCCCTCTTCACCCCACGGTTGCGGCTGAGTCCAATCCACACCTTGATCAGGGTAAGTTTGGGATGGTTTATATGAGGGGGACCCTTCCCTTCCCTTTTCTATCCTGGGAAGGAGGGGCACCAGCACTTCCTCTGCGCTGATAACTTGGTGATATTCCACTCTATAATTATATTTGTCCCTTCCACTGACCTCTATCTATTTAAATGGCTCTAACTTCCTCCTTTATTGAGTATTGAATGGAACTTATTATGATACTTCTTTTACCAGATACACCAATTACGCAAAGTAGACATACCCTGAGGAAGCCATTGTTATGGCGAAACATGTCGGAACAGTCTACAAAGACTAATTCAGTCTACCTTAGGTTATTTTCCCACATTAATTTGACTTGTGGTAAATTTTTGTACGCAGATGAAAAAAACGGACAGGGTTTTTCACCATTCGCTACTTCATCCAAAATGAAAAGCTTTGGTTTTAGTTATACTTTAAGCAAACTAGCTTAAAATTTAAACTAATATTCTCAGTACATTCAATGACGTGAAAATTGTCATTAGGAAGTACTTCAAGATTTCGATTACGTTTCACATTCAATTTTGGAATGATTGGACTTTCCTGAACGAAAACCACATACACTGTAGACATTTGTTTGTTGAAGAAATATTTTCCATCCTGCTCCTTCAAATTTTCTCATCATTGTGGTTGAAAATGAACATCAAATTCAATGATTAGAAAATCAAACACTCTTAAAACAATACATTTTGAACAGAATTCTACTAGTGTATGGCCAGCTCAAGTCACCTTCCTGCTCCAGGCAGTAAAAGAACAGGCACAAGCTGACTTCAGATTCTATTTTCATTGATTTCTCCTGCCTGACTAACCTGAATCCACATTCCCAGCAATCTTGACAATCTTGTACTGTGGTAGAGTGGCATAGCAAATCAAATCACCCAAAACAAAATATTGAGCTCTATAAAAAAATATAATCAATAGGACTACTGATATATATCCTCAATTGCGTTGGGTCAGCTTTACTATAGTGGTAGACATATAGAGGTAAAATATGCCATCAATCACACATACATGACTATAGTAGCTCTTTTATAATGTTTTTACTTGAACATTTTTTAAGTCTCAGGGAACCCCCTACATACAAATTATATCTATAACATATGGTACGTTTGTGTTATCCATAAGTTGTATACATACTAATAAATAGATAATAGATAAAAAATTGAATTTAGCTTCCTCATGTGAAACCTTTGCTTGAGCAGGCTACCAGTTAAGTCTTTCCATTTTCAACCATTTTCAATCTTACTGGTAGAGTTCATCGGCTCCTGTCATTCCTCAGCATGAAAGGGGAAATTGTGGCAGGTGACTTAGTGGGGAGGGACTCTTATCAGCCTACTGTCATTCTGTAATACAGTACTCACCAGCAAACCATGGTCTATCACCCAGGGCATACTTAGCACATATGACACCTGAGAGGGGTCATTTTAAAAAGCCCCTGTGCTTTAAGTCAGAATTATTTTCATTATTATTCGGAGAATGGAATTAATATTATAAATGGTCAGAAAAAAAGACTTTAGAATAGTAGGCACTCCTATATCATGGATCAGTAGAGATGACCTTTGGGTTCAGGTCAACACTGAATTTAGCCTGAACCTGAGCTCTTCACAGTTTAATGAGTGGTCAAACAAACCAATTCACCTGCTTGCCCAAACCTCCGGCTGCTGCAGCTTGAGATAATTTGTTTAGTGGTGAAATTACTACTACCACTAACGACATGCTCCAGCCACCCACCAGCTTCTTTTAAACTGTAAACGGGTCAAAGGGGAATCCCGGATGAAGCCACTGACCACATATACAGGCTTTATCAACATAGGGAAAAGTTGGGGGGCTAATTCAATACTAACATCCATGGTTTTGTAATAATATGTCATAAGACCTCACGTAGGTGTGGTGGTTTACTATATATGAGTAGAAACAAAAGGACCACCAACCATGGTATTAATATAGGAAAATCTTATTCTCGCTCAGCCAAATGCCGCGTACACACGGTTGGAATTCTCGTTGGAAAAAGCTCTGATGGTTTACCCGTCGGAATTCCGACGGAATTTCGCTCAAACTGTCTTGCCTACACACGGTCACACCAAATTCCGACGGTCTATAACACAGCGGCATAAAACACGTTCGACAGCACTATAGAAGGGAAGTTTAATGCTTCCGAGCATGTGTCGAATTGTTTCCGAGCATGCGTCGGAATTTTATGTGTCGGAATTGCATACACACGATCGGAAAACCCGATAGAAAGGTTTTCCGTCGGAAAAATTGAGAACAGGTTCTCAATCCAAAGTCCGTCGGAAATTCCGACAGAAAAAGACCGATAGGCATACACACGGTCGGAAAATCCGTTGAAAAGCTCTCATCGGACTGTTTCCATCGGAAATTCCGACCGTGTGTACGCCGCAAAAGAGCATTTATGAGGTGGGGTACTGATATTGGAAAAAAATAAAATGCTTGCAATCGACGATAATCCAATTCATCCCAAAGGGTTGAAGTTAAGGCTCTGTGCAGTCTGCTCAAGTTTCTCCAAACCAAACTCATGTAGTTATAGGGTGGGGTTTATCCAGGGGGGCACAGTCATGCTAAAACAGAAAATGGCCTTTCCCAAACTCTTGCCAAAGGGTTGTACTACACATAACTGCAAATAGCCAAATACACGTACTCATTAATTTGGTTGTATGTCAACATGCTTTTGGCCATATGGTGAAACTTTTCACTAACTTTTTTATCAAGGATGTTTCTGGCAGAATCAGAAGCTGAGTTTGAATCATACAGCGTCTCATTTTTTTTTTAATATACAAACACAATTAAGTGGTAGTCAGAAGAATGCCTTAAACTAGCACAGCACTACTTCTGAACAATATTGTTTTTTTTTTTTATAAATCCTGGTAAATCTCACATGATGTCTTTTAATAGCTGTTGTGTACTGCCGTGTGGTAAGATTAATAAATCCCCTGTACTGTATTTATGACTGCATTTCATTTTATAACTGGAGCTCTCCTTTAAATTATGCTTTTTGTGTAGTTTTGTCCTATTGGAAATTATTTCATACAATCAGGTCCTTACACAAAGGGGTTGCAGTGGATTTGGAAAGGAAAAAAAAAAAAAAAAAAACAGATGGACAATATAGATGATGAGAGCAGGTTGATTTAGTGGGAGTATTTGTCCTGTCAACTAGAATCATCCCTTCTCTCTAAGTGCTTATTATGGGGGAGAGGCTGACGCATTTAAAAGAATTACATAGGATAATGCGGTGATTTCTACTAGGAATAATGCTTTTCTTAGGCAGGCAAATCAAGGAAGATGCTACCAGCATTTACAAAATAATGGGCACCTTATATGCAATAATTTTATATTATTTACAGGTAAACCTAACTTCAAAATGAGACTTGTTCATGCCCACATAATATTAGGTATTTATTTATTATAAATCTTTAGGAGCAGCAATATGCAGTGACTAAAAGTAACTAGAAAGCAGCTTTTGGACACATCCGTGCATGTGATGTGAGAGCACATCTGAGCAGAGGAATCATACAGTATAATATAAACATATTATCCCTAATAGGTATTTTTCAGCAAATGTATAAACTTTGTGAGTGACAGAGTCAAAACTAGAAATTTAACAGAAAGAGGACATTTCAATTGTCATGGTGAGAACTCTAATGCGGCGTACACACGGTCGGAATTTCCAATGGAAACAGTCCGATGGGAGCTTTTCATCGGATTTTCCGACCGTGTGTATGCCCAACGGTCTTTTTCTGTTGGAATTTCCGACGGACTTTGAATACAGAACCTGTTCTCAATTTTTCCGACAGAAAACCTTTCTATCGGATTTTCCGATCGTGTGTATGCAATTCCGACGCATGCTCGGAAACAATCCGACGCATGCTCGGAAACAATCGAACGTGTTTCATGCCGTTGGAAAAACCGTCAGAGTTTTTTCCGACGAGAATTCCGATCGTGTGTACGCGGCATTACCATCAAAGAAATACTGGAAATTCTTTGTTAAAAAATATATGGGGGTACATAATTAATTTTAGAGAAGTATTGCAGCCCTATTCCACCTGTGATGCTGGCTCGCGTGCCAATAATTTCTCCTTTTTCAGACCTTAAAGTGGAGTTCCACACACTTTTACAACTTTGTCTTAAAGGAATGACAACCCCTCCGCCACTCTATTTTGGATAATTATTATTATTTTATTTTTTTCCTTACTTACCTTTTTTGAAGTACCTTGTGTACTTCTGTCCCAGCCTCGCCGCGGCCCAGTGCGTCATGTCCTCTTCTCCTCCGCTGCTTTCTGGGAAATTTTGTGTGTCCCAAAAGATGGCAGGGCCATTCAGGAAGCGCCGCGTGACTCGCACATGCACAGTAGGAATCCGGCAGTGAAGCCAGAATGGTGGCGCCTGCATCCGATCCGATGGACGGATCAGCCTCGGGGGGGGGGCGACATCACAGGCTCCCAGTACAGGTATGTGTCCTTATTAAAAGTTAGCAGCTACAATGTTTGCAAAACATTTTTGCGGCTGGAACTCCGCTTTAAAGGACAACTTAATTTTCCAGGAGTCAGTGCGGCTGCCTGGCCCAAGATCGCGCAAGACTTGCGGGACTTTTGACGCCGCTGCCGCCGTTGTGAGCTGCTGACGGCGCATGCGCGGGATTAGAATGAATGGGCGTCAGTGAAATCCAGGAAGAGATTTCACTCGCCCACAGCCAAGATGGAGAACCGCAACAGGTTCTTTCTAAAGTCACATTTTACCAGAAAAAACGAAAGGCACTACTCCTGCAACCCGGACTGGTGAGTAATTAAATGCCAAAATATACTGTTTATTAAGGGCTTTTAAAAAAAAAAACGTTAGGGGCAGTGGAGCCCCGCTTTAAGGCTAAAACAATATTTATTGGCTGATCATGTACTCATTTATTTGAACTGTCCATAATCAGAGAGTATTAGCACTCAAGGACCAGAAATTGACAAGTGTAAAGATTTTCCATATGGTTTCTCTTCAACACAGTAAAAGCCAGTAACTTTCTGGGGTGGCACCCAGGGATATACATTATATTGTTAAAAGTATTGGGCCGTTTACACGCACATGAACTTTAATGGCATCCCAGTCTTAGTCCGTAGGGTTCAATATTGAATTGGCCCACCCTTTGCAGATATAATAGCTTTAACTCTTCTGTGAATGCTATCCACAAGGTTTAGGAGTGTGTCTATGGGGATGTTTGGCCATTTTTACAGAAGCGTATTTATGAGGTCAGGCACTGATGTTGGACGAGACTCGTAGTCTCTGCTCTAATTTATCCCAAAGATGTTCTATCGGATGGAGGTCAGAACTCTGTGCAGGCCAGTTAAGTTCCTCCACCCCAAACTCGCTCATCCATGTCTTTATGCACCTTGCTTTTTGCACTGGTCCAAATAATTTGGTGGAGGGGAGATTATGGTGTGGGGTTGTTTTTCAAGGGTTGAGCTTAGCCCCTTAGTTCCAGTGAAAGGAACTATTAAGGCATCAGCATACCAAGACATTTTAGACAATTTCATACTCCCAACTTTGTGGGAACAGTTTGGGGATGGCCCCTTCCTGTTCCATCATGACAGAATAAGTGTTATGAAAAATAACAACTACATGCATTTTTATTCTGCTTGGTATACATGGTTACATAACCCTAGATATAACATTTATGATGGTTAAGATTCTCTGTCCATAACATTTTAGTTGACTGGTCAGCCTTGTAATGGTTCTGAAACTTACCATCCAGTTCCTTTGATACTTTTCCTCCCCCATCTTTTTTCCCACCCTTCCCCTTTTTCCCCTAGCCACCTCTCCATCCAGCCAACTGTTTCTATCTGCACCATCATTAGGGGGCCCTTGGCACACTAACATGTACTGCTGTAATGCATTTTCACCCTGCTCAGTTATTATCTATCTACTGATAACTACACTGCAACACATTGTAATGTATTGATTTCTCTCCACTTTTGATGGGGCAAGTGATCTTCAGCCAGGTGAGAGGCCCTCCACTGTCAGATCCAGCGTGTGGACAGGTAGACCAAACATAATAGCAAGTAACTTCTCAAAAAGATCCAGCCACTATAATGAGCCTTTCCTCAAATGCTACCAGGGTACTCCAATTCCAATGGGTTGGCTCTTTATTCTTGGGCCTTGGATCCCTCCAGTGTTACAAGAGATACCCTTGATCTCACTGTCAGGGATGCTCTTTATAAGGATAATCACAAATAACTGTGTTCAGAACATTTTATAGAGTCTTATAGAGACCATGCTATGAAGCCAAGTTATCCTAGATGAGTGAACAATCAGATTGTTAAGTGTGTAGTGAGCTTAACTGCTCCCGGCCCGTCCACTGCACATATACTGCGGCAGGGTGGCCCGGCTGCGCAAAACAACGTACCTGTATGTTAATTCCGTCTCGGAGTCTGGGGTGCACGCGTGTGCTGACCGCGACCCCCTCCCGCTGTGATTGGACATAGCATAAGCCAATCAGCAGGTCCATCGGCCGTGATGGCCACCAGGACTCGCCAATCGTTCGCTGGAGAGGCAGAACAGAGGTCAACCTATGTAAACAAGGCAGACCATTATTCTCTCAGAGATTTCTCTCTTCCTCCAGTCAGTCCATCCCCCACACAGTTAGAAATCACTCCCAAGGAGCACACTTAACCCTTTAATCACACCTGATGTTATCCCTTCGCTGCCAGTGTCATTTATAGAGTGACAGTGCATTTTATTTAGCACTGATCACTGTATTAGTGCCACTGGTCCCCAAAAAGTGTCACTTAGTGTCCAATTTGTCCGCCACAATGTCGCAGTCCCGCTAAAAATCGCTGATCACTGCCATTACTAGTAAAAACATAAAAATAAATAAAAATGGCATAAATCTATCCCATAGTTTGTAGACATGATAACCTTTGCGCAAACCAATCAATAGACGCTTATTGGGATTTTTTTACCAAAAATATGTAGGATACATATTTTTTTCCAAAATTTAAGCTTTTTTTGTTGATAGTGCAAAAAATAAAAACCACAGAGGTGATCAAATACCACCGAAAGACAGCTCTATTTGTGGAAAAATGGACACAAATTTTGTTTGGGTACAGCGTTGCACAACCGCGCAATTGTTAGTTAAAGCAACGCAGTGCTGTATCGCAAAAAATGGCCTGGTCGTTAAGGGGGTATAACCTTCCAGGGCTGAAGTGGTTAAGACAGTTGTTTCTACAGGGGTTGGACAAAATAATGGAAACACCAGGTAAAAGAATAAAATCGTTACTTAATATGGTGTTGGACCACCTTTGCCATCCAAGACGGCCTGAATGCTCCTGGAAATGGACAAATATAAGTCTTGGATGGTGGATAATGGAATCTTATACCACTCTTCATGCAAAAATTGTTCCAGTCTTCACAGAGGAAAACAAGCCTAAACCCTGTTCTCCAAAATTGACCATAGAGGCTCTATGATATTAAGGTCCAGCAACTGTGGTGCTCAGGGAAGGTGTGAGACTCCGTCTGCATTCTTGTCAAACCATGATTTGACAACACAGCTCTGTGAATTGGAGCATTTTTGGCTTAGTGAATGGCGCTGTCGTTGGGAAACAATGTCTGCAGTGACTTTACCCTTCATGGTGATGATGATGCCTGCAGAATACCAAGATATGGCTGCCCAAACCATGATTGTGCTTTACCGTTGGCACAAGACAGTCCTGGTCGTAAGTTTGGAATGGTGTTCACCACACGTAAACACATCAGGAGGTTGGGAACAGTGTGAAGCTCGATTCATCGGACCATATTACAGTCTTCCATTGATCGATAGTCCACGATTTATGGGTGTTGTACCACTCTCTCCTTTTCTGAGAATTAATAGCGGTTACTAGTTGTTTGGCAATAACAGCTCACTTGTGAATGTTTTGCTTATGGAGTTCCCTCCACACAGTTTTTGTGGACACGGGCTTTGGAAGACTGAGATTGAGCTGTACGGTCACTTTTGCAGCAGTTGTTTTATTTTTAATTCTGGGTCACAATCCTGCGCCATGTCCTTTTGTCTTTTTCAGTCAGTTGACCATGTCAACCGCTCTTATGCTTATAAAACAACGTTTTTCTGGAAACTGTATAAGCCATCATAGCCTTTGATACTGTACCTCGTGACACCACAAATAAATTGGCAATTTCAGTCACAGAGGCACCACCTAAGCCCTTTGACACTCAGTAAGTTCTGACACGACTCCGTATTAGTAGCAGCGAACGCAGTGAATGACTAAAGTGAGACTTCCAACCTGTTAGCTAGGTGTCTCGTCACACAGCGGCAGCCAAAGAACGTTACATCACCTGCAAATCATGAAGTGTTTCCATATTTTTGTCCAACCTGTAGAACAAATGTACTCACTGGAAAATTTCCCCATACCTAACATTTTGGATTTCCCCTCAATTTCTTTCTTGGTGATAATTAGACAGTTGAATCTCCCCAATGAGGCCACAGGCAGCAATACAAACCTGACCGAAGAGTTTAACCCTTCCCTGTGCTATCCAAAGAGCGTTGTTGCATTATCACCCTGTTATGTTAGCAGCACTGAAATGCAGCAAAGAATGAAAACATAAATTATATTTTATTTTAAAAAAAGCAGTTGTTTATAATGTACAGTGCTTTCAGTAAATGCAATTCAGTTATGCTTTCTATCTACTTTAAAGGCTCTTTTGGCTATACTTCTCCTATGGGTCACAGGAGTGCACTTAGTTCTGCATTCCTGTAAACTCAATTTAAACCAATAACAAGCTAAAGCCCACTGTCAGCTGATGTCAAAGAGCTGGTCAAGGCTCTGTGGGGATTCTGACAACAATGTCAGAAGCCATCTAGATTCCTGACCAGCAGCTGGCTCAGCCCCTTTGCTCACTCCTGGGAGCCCAAGCCAGCCCCTCCCGGCCCCTACACAGTCTGTCATTTCAGTGAGCACTGGAGGGTCACAGCATAAAGCGGTGTCTAACAGTCACTACTCTAAGCTCAGGGCGGACCCGAGAACTGAGCGATCAGTGTTCTGTGATCACTCAGTTCTTATTGTAGAGCCAGCAGGGGACAGCTGCAGCATCGAATAAATGCTGCACATACAGTACACAGGTGAGTATGAATATTTGTTATTTTTGAATTCAGAATTCTCTTTTAACCTTTACATTTATTAGGTATAAACCTTGTTAGTATATCATTTTCAGAATCTATTCACTACTAGTTTGCGTATTGAACTTTTTCCATTTATTAATGCTTCCATATCTTTTATCTCAGCAGTTGTAACAATAATATTTTAACTCATTAGCAGGAAGGACAGGTGGAACATTATACCTATTGTAGGGAAGCGGAGACGCCTGGTAAGGCTGCCATTATGTACATTTTTCATGCTCACCTGCTGTCTGGAGTCTCATATTGCAAAATGGTATCACTGTGATCTTGTCAAGCCTGCAAGCACTAAACTTATTATTATGACTTGTTATTGGGATTATGTTAACATTTTCACATCATCCTAACAGCAATTAATTATACATATTGGAGACATTTCCCCAGCAGTTTTCTTTCAAATGATTTGTTGCAGGGATGAATTTCAGAGGAAGGGGGACAGCTGTTTAATGAAAACCTGCTTGACTCTTTAGAACATCTAGATTACAAGGTAGAATTCTTTGAGGCAGAGAAAGGTTAAAATTTTGTGTCTGCTCTGACATAACAATAAACCCAACACCCGTGCTTATTGTATAATGATCTGCAATAATTAGAGATGACAGCTACATAATGCTGAACTCCAGGTAGGTATAAATACGTCGCACACATATTATTGCAGCTCTATAGTCCATAGCACGTTATTAAATATGTTTTTTTTTTTTAATACAACTAGTGTAACTTCTGAATTTGGCTTGGTATTGGCCTCTATTAGCCCCCGTACACACGGTCGGAAAATCCAACCACAAAATCCATTGGATTTTTTTCCGATGGACTTTGTCCGAAACTGGTGTTGCATAAATCCGATCATTCTGAACGTGATGACGTTCGTCCGTTACGATAGGACTACGATCACGTTAGTAGCCAATAGCTTTGCTCTCGTAATTTGATCTGAGTATGCGTGGCACCTTGTCCGTCAGAATCTCGACACACGATCGGAAAAAGTCTGATAGGATTTTGTGGTCGGAAAATTTTAGATCCTGCTCTCAAATTTTTTCTGTCGGATATTCCGACGGAAAAAGTCAGATGGAGCCCACACACGGGCGGATTTTCTGACAACATGGTCCGATCGGACATTTTCCGACCGTGTGTATGGGGCATAAGTCTTTTTACAGCAGAGCTCAGACTGGGGAAGGGAAGGGAAGCACATGAAGCCAATTAGTTGTGCTGCAGTACAAGAAGCATGTTGATATAGAAGGAGAGAGGAGAGTGACAGAAATTAACTCATTAGGCTGCTGCTTTGTGCAGTCTGGGAGAAGGACAAAACCTTTAGGAATATATTTTAACTGCAACAGCAAAAAATCAGGTCTCCCACACTGCCAGACGGGCAAAGCTGTGCCGTGTGGCAAAGCTTTGTAAATCTCAGGACTATATAGACAAAATACAAATCTTTTGGTAGGTAAAATGGATCGCTTATGTGTAGTTCACCTGTGTATTTAGCTCTTTGCCTGGAATTCAGCCTTAAAGGGTAAAAAATTTAGCAAATAAAAAAAATATATAGAACATGCAAAATTGCATACTGCAATTTAATGTTATTAAAAAATACCTTTACTTTTCAAAGAACACCACCATCATTTTCTGCAAAATAAAATGCAATATGGAAACTGTCATTTCCTGCTTGGATGAAGAACTCTGCACTAAGATTCAAGTCAGGTTTTAGGCATCCTCTCCTCTGGAACAAAAATCTCATTTTTGGTGAGATACAGCCTTGCCTAAAATATAACAGATTCAAAGACTAATGAAAATAGAATGGTATGGTACCCAACAACAGTATGGGTAAAGAGAATCATTACAAATAGTGATACGTTTTTAACATAGTGGGACCAGTTCAGGAAGTTTTTTGATAATACTCATAGGCTCCTATTGCCCAGCCATAGTCGGTGTTCTCCTCTCTCCCTTGCAGCAGCCAATCACTGACACAAGAAAGCCAGATCTGTGAGATCATGTGACCAGACTGGAGTGGATTAAAAATAGGTAATTAAGCACATCTTTTTTTATACAGGTTAGGCAGGATAGGTAGGAGAAGGGAGGATGGAATGTTTTTATTAATATACAGTAATTAGGCTATCTTCCACTTTTAACAAATCTTTAAGCTTGGTTCACATCTATGCATGCTGTATGAAGGGATGTATTTAGGTTTTATGCTGCCTGACTAAACTCACACACCCCCTAATTTAAATATGACCCACCCCTTCCTTTTTAAAACCCGCCCTGTCATCTTCATGGGAGGAGGACAGAGGGACGCTGTGGAAGGAGGACAGAGGGACGCCGTGGGAGGAGGACAGAGAGGCATGCCTCGGGAGGAGGACAGAGAAGGACGCTGCGAGAGGAGAACAGATGGGGACACCGTGGGAGGACAACAGAGGTGGACACCAAGGGAGGGGGACAAAGGGGGGCGCTGCGGGAGGAGGACAGAGGGGGACGCCGCGGGAGGAGGACAGAGAGGGATGCTGGAATCTTTTAATATGGGGGACAGGAGGGTAAGGGGATAGGTGCTGGGGGTGCTTTGGAAGGGTAAAGGACATGTGCTAGTGGGGGGCGAGGGATCAGACCCCCCCACTAGCACATATCCTCTCCCCTCCTAAAGCACCCCCCAGCACCTATCCTTGCACCCCCCCTCCCATCACTCCATATGTGTATCTGTTATCTGCCCCCCGCTTCCTGGTTACTGTGTCCCCCTCCACTGTAAACTATACAGAGACCTCAGACCAGCAGTGCACTGAAGTCATGTCCCTCCTCCGTGGCTCCTCCTGGCTGTGTACACTACAACATTAGAGCTGAGGAGGAGGAGGAAGAGCTGAGGAGTGTGTGCGGCTGTCAGTAGGGAGAGAGGTGTTGGCTGCTACGGAAAGCTAATCGACGTTTGCGGGACCCCAGGCGGAAGATGTCCCAGGTGCCCATGCTAGCATACCCCTGTCTGTTTAGTTACCGGAGTTCAGTGCCAGAACTTGCTGTGGCACTGGGCCCTAGGATTCAGCTATACTCCCCTGATGGCGGCCTTGCGTGCGGGAGTCGGGAGGAGGGTGCAGGTGTTTTTTTCATGGGGGTGTGGCTTTTTTGACGCCCCCCTCCCGCAAAGCGCCACCCTGTGTGAGGGATTCTTCTGTGTGTAGGACAGCTCCTTCATGTCAATGGGATGCCCTATTCACAAGAAACGTGGGGAAAGAAATCCCCAACACTTTTTTAAAAAACTGAGCTGCACCAGACCACATTTGTCGATGCATGGCCATTAGAAATTACTGGCAACCCTGAGTGTCTGCTAAGATCTGGACTAAGCCTTAAATTCTCATGACAATGTGTAGCACTAACCCTGGAGGAGCCACTTGGTAATTTCTGCTCTCTGTTCTGCTCCTCAACTCCAAGAACAACCTCAGTCCCTCTCAGTGGCGGCTGATGCTCAAATTTTTTTTTGGGGGGGGGGGGGGGCGCAAACAAACTGGAAAAAATTTGAAAGAAAAAACATAAATTGCAGCCACTGTGCCATCAAACGCAGCCACTGTGCCATTAAACGCAGCCACTGTGCCAAATGCTGCCACTGTGCCAAATGCTGCCACTGTGCCCATCAAACGCTGCCACTGTGCCATCAAATTCAGCCACTGGGCCATCAAACGCAGCTAATGTGCGTAACGCTGCCACTGTGTTCATCAAACGCTGCCACTGTGCCATTAAATGCAGCCACTGTTGCATCAAACGCAGCTACTGTGCCCATCAAACGCTGCTACTGTTCCCATCAAACGCTGCCAGTGTGCCCATCATATGCTGCCAGTGTGCCCATCAAATGCTGCCAGTGTGCCCATCAAATGCTGCCAGTGTGCCCAACTGCCCATCATATGCTGCCAGTGTGCCCATCAAACGCTGCCAATGTGCCCAACTGCCCATCAAGTGCTGCCAGTGTGGCCAACTGCCCATCATATGCTGCCAGTGTGCCCAACTGCCCATCATATGCTACCAGTGTGCCTATCAAATGCTGTCAGTATGCAAATTAAATGCTGCCAGTGTGCCCATTAAATGCTGCCACTGTGCCCCCCGCCTGCTCGTCATCTGCCCTGCACTTATCCTGTGTCTGTGGGGCAGCGGGTGACGGCGACGAGCAGGGTCTTTCATGCGTCTCCTGCCTCATCTCCCGTCCTCTCCTCCTGATAGGCGTCCAATAGCAGGGCCTGTCGTTTCTGCCAATCAGGTGACAGGTAACAGACCCTAGCACCTGAGTGTCGGAGAGGCGGTTCAGTGTTAGGAAAGTGAATAGTCATTCGCTTTCCTAACACAGCTGAGTGGACGGCAAGCTCCAAGTATGGCGCTCGCAGTTCACCTAATTTGCCGCCTATTAGAGTCTTACTTACCAGCTCCGCTCGGGCCGTACGCTCCACGGAGCTTCTGATGTCACTTCCGGTTTACCATTAGCACAGGGAAACCAGAAGAGAAGTCTTAACTCTGAGAACAAAGCACCTCCGCATTAAGGATACTACAGGCGTGCACTACAGGCGTGCGGAAGTTGTCCGGTGTGATGGACTGCGCCACAAGCCAACTCAAAAGCCTGTAAATGAAGCGCCTCATCTGCAGTCTCGTGATTGCATAGACGTGGCGCTTCCAAAAGTGCGCCCGAACGCAGTGCACTTAAAGGACATTTTTTTAATTTTATTTTTTAAGGGCCTTTTTTTTTGGCTCAGTGGGCGGCGCCCGTGCATCTGGTTAAATGAAAGTCACTGAAAGCACTTTTAAGAACATGAGCATAGATACCTGGCTGTAAGTTAGTATCAGGAAATAGATACAGTGCCCTTTAGTGGTAAATTAATTCAATGTATTGGTACGGGTTAGAATAAATGGTGGTTTGAGCATAAATGAGCACACTGAATGTAGGGTCAGAAACAGTCCACAAGACAGTATAATCACTATTCCAAAGTAACTTAGAATAGAGTTCTGTACCACTAGACTGGACTTAACTCATGAATCAGTGAAGTCAGCAATAAACAATGCATATAAACTGCAATGTAAATAATAGTACTATAACTAATTTAGAGTGCCCTCAAGGAGAATGGCTAGGATATCCTCTGGATGATTTTACCCTCTTTATAACCATGGCATTTTTTGCTATTCGGCACTGCACTACTTCAACTGGCATTTTGGCAATCAAGCAACACTGTACCCGCATGAAAAGTATAACTTTTTTTCACACTAATAGAGCTTTCTTTTTGTGGTATGTGATCACCACTATTTTTTTTTGTTTTTTTTTATATATAAACAAAATAGGACAAACATTTTCAAAAAAATAAATATTTTATATATATATTCTGTTATAAAACATATCAGATAACAAAAAATGTCTTCATAAATTTAGGCCAAAATGTATTCTGCTACATATCTTTGGTAAAAAAAAAATCCCAATAAGTGTATATTAATTTTGTGCGAAAGATATAGGGTCTACAAACAATGGTATATATATACTGATTTTATTTTTTTATATACTAGTGATTGCGGTGATCATCGACTTATAGTGAGACACTTTATGGGAACTGACTAACTGCCACTGACATCACCAGTGACACTAATACAGTGATCAGTGCTAATAGTATACATTGTCATTGTACTAACTATGGCTGACACTGGCTTGGAAGGGGTTAACATCTCAGGTGATCATGGGCTTAAATGTGTGCCTAACAATGTGCAATGTCTGCAATGAGTGCTGCTTTTTACTAAATATCTCTTTGTTTCTTATCTTTGCTTTGCAGAGCTCCATGTTGATTGTCAACACAGGGCTCTGGGCTGTGATTGGACAAAGCTGATCAGCAGGTCCCAGCCGTGAATCATTGACAAATGCATGCTAAGTCCCGCTGTATTCAATCACAGCAGAGCTGGTGGGGTGGAGCGTGCACCCTGAGCCCAGGAGAAAGCCGTGACATATGGGAACGTCTATACGAGGCACCCTGCCACAGTATGTGTACTGCAGTGGGTCAGCAAGTGGTTAAAGTGCAATAAGAAGTACTTTTTAGCATAAGCAATAAGTAAAGGTCTCTGTGTAGCAGCTGTAAAGGGGCAGTATTTAGTCCTAACTCTTCAGCCAGCTAGCATTGGGGCCCAGCTGTTCCATTAGTGCACATGAGTACAGTCTCAGTTACACCTGCAGACAGAAAGTAACACTACTACATGGCTGTATGGTCAGTTCCTAAAGAGCTTATTCTCTTTCTCTAGCAGCAGATAGTAAATCCCCACAGCAGCAGCTCTGCACCCAGGTGACTCCTAAACTCAGCACTCCAGATCCTGCTCAAGCTGCTGATATGCAGCAGTGGTGGTTCACCCTGGACAGCAAAGTGCACTCTCTGGGCTCTCTCACAGCAAGAGGAAGCTGTGTCCTCTACAGTCTGAGAAAATGCCGCTTTTTCCCTTTTTCTTCTGCAAGGTCTGGCAGAGACTGTAGTTCAGGCCCCATTACTTTTAGTGGGCGGTCCTCCTCCAGCCTATCCTTATTGGTGGCCATGCCACTTGCCAGGAAGCGGGAAGGGGCAAACGGAGGATCACACACATCTGCTGTGAAGCTGAGGGTGAGAGGTGGCTGCTGCAGGGGGGGGGGGGGCGGGGGGGATCCACACAGCCAGCAAGGCACCCGGCTACACATGATTAATACCATCTTACAGAACAGAGTAAATATGCATTCTTTACTAAGCCTATGCATACCCCCTGTACTGTCATTTTGCAGCAGTTGGAAGTTGTAGCTAAACATGGTTTGGGGCATATAACTAAACAGTCAGTTGTCCTAATAGATGTGAAACTCACCTCTAAAGCCCCATACACACTATCAGTTTTTCTGCTGAGTTTTTCCTTCAGATTTACCAAAACCATGTAGTGCAATGGCCTGCCTGATTGCATACAAATTGAAACTCCTAAGGTTTGACCTCATATTATATGGTTTTGGTAAATCTAAAGGAAAAACTCAGCAGAAAAACTGATAGTGTGTATGGGGCTTAAAAGTAAAATGTATCTGTGCACTGTATTTAATAGTTCTTTTATATAAAGAAACATGCTTTTCAGGTTTTCTGTCTTTTAAAAAAAAGCAACATCAGTGTCATTTTATATAAATGTCAGTCCATGTTTTGCGCAGCTTGTCATGTTACCCTTGTACTTTCATCTCTTCAAAGCCGGCCATTAGCTTTCTTAATAGTTTCAATGTGTTTATTCTTGTTTTGTCACCAGATTGTGAATAACTAGTCAAATGTGCCCTAGTAAAGTAGTAACAATGCAGGGACAAGTTCCAGTGTGTAATGTGATATTAACATGTTATAAATGTATCTGTTATAAATGTAGCAAACATGTTTTAATATTATGTGCAGTCTCTGAAATTGCTGAATTCCTTTTCTACGACAGAGAATACATAATTTTATCATAAAAACTTGGATGCAAACAGGAGTGTACCCATAAATTATGGGAGTTCATTGAAAACGTATAGAGACCCCCATCCCACCACTTTCTTTTTAAAAGATCAGAGAATCTATAAGAAAAAAGGTGATCTAAAAAAAAATTGATACGTGTATTTTCCCATGACTGCAAAGAAATTAAAGATCTCTCAACTGTGATATGCTTTATTTGGTTTATGCGAGATATGTAATATTCCATGTTCGAATAAGCATTGTCCATAGTTGAAACCTGGTTTATCTTCAATATTCCTGTCATGCTATCTTTCAGAGAGTATAGTACCGGACCTTCTAGTCCTATGCATGATGAGCCCTAAAAGTTTACCCCGCATTTACCTAACACCTATGCCCTGTACACGCGGTCAGACATTCCGTCAACAAAATCCGTCAGATTTTTTCCAAAAGATTTTGGCCCAAACTTGTCTTGCATACACACGGCCGCACAAAGTTGTTCGGTTGATCGTTCAGAACGCGGTGACGTACAACACGTACGATGGGACTATAAAGTGGGCAGTAGCCAATAGCTTTCTTCTTGTAATTTATTCTGAGCATACATGGCACTTTGTCTATCGGAATTGTCTACACACGATCGGAATTTAAACGATTAGATTTTGTTGTCGGAAAATTTTAGATCCAGCTCTCAAACTTTGTGTGTTGGAAGTTCCCGACAGAAAAAAGTCAGATGAAGCCCACACATGATCGGATTTTCCGACAACACGATCCGATTGCACAATTTCCGTCGGAAAGTCCAACCGCGTGTTAATGCACTCACAGCATTAAGGTAAAAAAATGTCCCAGTATGTTATGTTAACCCACTCCCTGAACTGTGCCACTCCCTGAACTTCCTGGTTGCAGAGGAGAAATGAGGACAGGGAAAGGTAGTGATTGGCTCCTGTAGCTGTCTGCTAGGAACTTGGAGGAGGGAGCAGCAGAGTGGCTTACCGAGAGCTGTGTGTGTTAAAGAATTGAGAGCAAACATGTACTGGTGTCTGTGGCGGGGATGGGATCAGTGGCTGTGATGATGGGTGGATGGGATCAGTGGCAGTGCTGGTGGTAGTGGTGGGGGGTTGGGATCAGCTGCAGCAGTGGTGGTGTTGATGAGGCATGGGATCAGTGTCAGCAGTGGTGGTGGGGGAGATGGGATCAGTGAAAGCAGTGGTGGTGGGGGGATGGGATCAGTGTCAGTGCTGATAGTGTTGGCGGGGATGGGATCAGTGGCAGATGTGATGGTGGTGGGGATTTGGTTCAGTGGCAGCAGTCGTGATGGTGAGAGGGGGATGGGATCAGTGGCAGGGCTGGTGGTGGTGGAAGGGGATGGGATCAGTGATAGAGGTGATGGTGGTGGAAGGGGATGGGATCAGTGATAGAGGTGATGGTGGTGGGGGGATGGGATCAGTGATAGAGGTGATGGTGGTGGGGGGATGGGTTCAGTGACAGAGGTGATGGTTGGGAGGATGGGATCAGTGGCACGGCTGGTGGTGGTGGAAGGGGATGGGATCAGTGATAGAGGTGATGGTGGTGGAAGGGGATGGGATCAGTGATAGAGGTGATGGTGGTGGGGGGATGGGATCAGTGATAGAGGTGATGGTGGTGGGGGGATGGGTTCAGTGACAGAGGTGATGGTTGGGAGGATGGGATCAGTGGCACTGGCACTCACTTGCTCTCGGTCTGCCTTCACATGCCTCCAGGTAACGCCTCTGCCATCATGGGGTCTCCACCGTCTCCTCACATAGCGGAGAGCTCCTCCCCCTTCACTCTACTGGCCTGTCAGTTGATCAACTGACTTTCTCCTCCACTCCAGCTTCCTCTTTCCGGCATGGCATCTGTGTGCCAAAATGGGCGGAGGTGATAGGCGGGGTGTGCGCTGTGTCAGTGACAATGAGTGCTCAGCCTCAGCCACAGTGTACTACTATATCCCTACTCCCATCATTGCTCCTAACTAGAAGGCCGTGGATGACGGGTGAGCCCCTCCATAGTGGAGGAACGCCAGGGCCTGGTCGCAAGTGCGACCTTTGCGACCCTGGTAGTTCTGCCACTGTGTAAAGAAAAATTACTGTTTTCCCTAAAGTTAAAGTAAAGTGCAAAAGTGATAAAAACAGTAAGTGGATTGGTTCAACAGATACAGTAGACATTGTATTTGGCACTGGTGGACAAGCTTTAGCACTTCCCTAATGACCAAAAGAACACAGTTGGTGGTTCAAATGTAAGAAATTAGAATTCTCCATAGAATTTCTGCGCTTTTTCTCTATTTTACCATAAACATAGTTTTTATATTTATTTTTTTAGTCTCTATTTTTCTATAAACCACGTTTTTATTTTTATTCAGACATGTGATTGTCATGTTCAGCTACAGCAATCACAGCAATCACATGTCTAGAAATAATGTTTTTTTTTTATTGTAGATGACACATGCTACAGCTTAGAGAACTGAACCTAATTTTTCTTTCCACCAAACAGAGCATATGAAATGAAAAAAGGTACACAGGTAAATAGCTGTCCAAACTACATATTTATGACCGAATTTGATGTTTTGCATTTAGTTTTTCTTCAAGGCAAAACTAATCCCCACATGGAACAAAATATGACCCTGGCAGGATGCCACTGTGTATGCTTCATGGCCTATGATACACTGAAACTGAATATGCTGGTGTATAAATAAATTATCAGAATAATTTAACAACGAGGCAGTGCCAGTGTTAGTTTTCATAGTTATTGGAAAAATGTATTCAGCTTGCTGAAGTCACAAGCTGGCATGTAGTAGTCTACATGGACACGAAGTGAATGATTTTTTTCTATTTTGAGTATTTATTTTATTAATATATTGTTCCCATTTACACAACGGTACCACTCCCTATTTAGACTAATTACATCACAGAGAAAATTATTCTTGTCTTATAGTCTTCTCCAGCATTAAATACAGAGTTCATGATGGGGTGCTCCCTTGGAGTGCAGACATCCTAATGGAGGGTTGTCCCGTTGGACACTTTTTTAATCTAGGCTAGGCTCACACCTATGTAGGTTGCGGCTGATGCATTTTCCCTGTGCGTTTTGCGTTATTTTCACAAGAGTTTTTGATGCGTGTTTAAGCACTTCCCGACCGGCGCATGACGATGTACGTCGGCAGAATGGCACGGACAGGCATAAGGGCGTATAGGTACGTCCCTTTAAGAATGCCGCCGTGCCATCGCGTGCGTGCTGCCGGCGGCGTGCGTGCACGTCGGGACCCCCGTGAGTCTGGTCACGGGTCCCGCGGCCTCGATTGTCGTGGGGATACCCACGATCGTCTCACGGGAAGTCTGAATGGGGAGATGCAGAAGTAAACAGAATCTCCCCGTTCTGCCTAGCAACAAGTGATACTGATCTCTACTCCCTGTGATTGGAGTAGAGATCAGTGTTCACTAAAACACAGCCACGCCCCACACAGTTAGTAATACACCCCTAGGAACACTTAAACCTTACACTGCCACCCCCTGGTTAACCCCTTCACTACCAGTGTCATTTACACAGGAATCAGTGCATTTAAATAGCACTGATTGCTTTATAAATGACAATGGTCCCAAAAACGTGTCAAAAATGTCCGATGTGTCCGCCATAATGTCACAGTCACAATAAAAATCGCTGATCACCGTCATTACTAGTAAAAAAAAAATAATAATAAAAATGCTATAAAACTATCCCCTTATTTTGTAAACGCTATAACTTTTGCGCAAACCAATCAATAATCGCTTATTGTGTTTTTTTTTTTACTAAAAATATGTAGAAGAATACGGATCAACTGAGGAAAAAAAATGTTTTTTTTTTTATATATTTTTGGGGGATATTTATTATAGCAAAAAGTAAAAAATAATGCAAAATAAATAACAATAAATTGTCGCTCTTTTTTTGTTTATAGCGCAAAAAAACAACAACGCAGGGGCGATCAAATACCACCAAAAGAAAGCTCTATTTGTGGGAAAAAAAGGGCATCAATTTTGTTTGGTAGCCATGTCGCACGACCGCGCAATTGTCAGTTAAAGCGACGCAGTGCCGAATCGCAAAAAGTGGTCTGGTCTTAAGCCAGCAAAATGGTCCGGTCTGAAAGTGGTTAATGCGTTTTGCATTTTGTGGTTTTTGAGATGTGTCGGCTGTCATGCAGGAGAAACCAGCAAAAACACAGCTGAAACTGCACTGTATATTTGATGGATTTTTTGATGGGTTCTGTTGTGTTTCCATTGTAGTCTATGGAACCATTGAACTAATGCAAAGTTCATTTTTATCTCCTCCAGGCTGGAAACAAGAGGTACAAAGGGCTGCTTACCAGTTAACATTAAGGCTAGGTTCACACCTATGTGGGAAGGGCCTGTCCCTTTCCAAAAAACTTGGTTTTTGAAAATGCACAGATGTGAACAGAAAGCTCTATTTTTGGGAAAAAAAGGACGTCAATTTTGTTTGGGTACAACGTCGCACGACCGCACAATTGTCAGTTAAATCGACGCAGTGCCGAATCGCAAAAAGTGCTCTGGTCAGGAAGGGGGCAAATCCTTCCGGGGCTGAAGTGGTTAAAGGCACGTACCGTATATACTCGAGTATAAGCCGAGATTTTCAGCCCTTTTTTTAGGGCTGAAAGTCCCCTTCTCGGCTTATACTCGAGTCAGTGCGGTCTGCCTACATGAACAGCTTGTCATGTAGACAGACGGCACTGTTCAAATCCCGCGCCGCCTCCTCCCGCCCGTCCGTGATAGGCGGACACTAATTTTCCCAGCAGTACAGTGTTCCGCCTATCACGGATGTTCTGTCATTCTCATCTCATGGACGAGGATGAGAGGACGTCCGTGATAGGCGGACACTAATTTTCCCAGCAGTACAGTGTTCCGCCTATCACGGATGTTCTGTCATTCTCATCTCATGGACGAGGATGAGAGGACGTCCGTGATAGGCGGAACACGGCACACTGACTGCTGGGAAAACCGAGTGTTCCGCCTATCACGGACGAGGAGGAGGAGGAGGCGCGGCTTTCAAACCTGCAATGGCGCCTGGCGGACAGCGGCCCCCAAGGGACACCGGACAGCGCCCCCCGAGGGACACCGGACAGCGGCCCCCGAGGGACACCAGACACCGGCCCCCGAGGGACACGAGACAGCGGGACACCGGATCGATCGGCACAGGTAGGCTGCACTGGGGACACGGGGGGTTGTATAGGACACAGGGGACATGTAGATGGGCATTTGCTGACACTCTTTTCCACTTACAGTAGCTGCTCCATTTCCCCCCCTCGGCTAATACACGGGTCAATAACTTTTCCCATTTTTTTGTGGTAAATCAGGGGCCTCGGCTTATATTCGGGACGGCCTATACTCGAGTATATACGGTATATAGATTTTATAACAAAATTTATTTATTAATATACATATATATCACAATATCACAATACTTACATAGCGTTAAACATAAAACTTGGACTACTTGTGGTTCCCCTAATATACGGACTAGATATCGTTTCCTGTGTGACAATACTGAAGATACGTCCACACGAGGATATCCTCTTAGTTAGGGTTCCACTTTTCCATTTATAGAATAAAAACAGTTCTGCTCTACATGTTTTGTGACTATACCCATCGCTTCTTTAGGAGCTTGAATATTTTTATATAGAAAACAATTTTTAGTAACAATATATCATACAGGAAAACTTAGAATTATAAAAATAAAATTAAAATTAAAAACAAATAGCTACAAAAATATAAGGCGTGTTAGAAACATTCTTTTTTTTTTTTTTTTTTTTTAAAGCGTTTTTTCCTCTATCCTTTTTTCTTTATTTTCCCCTTGTTTTTACCTGGTGATCTTACCAGCAAAGTAAGCTTATATTTACAGGACTAGAGCTATTTTATTTATTACACTAGGAAAGGAGCATGTTATTAGCGCAATAGAACTCTACATCCCCATCCCCCGTGCCTCATTTTTGAAACATAGGGGGCTATATTCTGTAATCCACAGAAGTGAACTGGGCAGACCTGATAAGAAACCTTGTGATTTCAGTGCAGTAGCACAGACAACGTGTTCAGGAAGCTAGGAAGCCCACAGGATTTCTGGCAGTATCGACAAGTATTTTTCTGTATTTTCTGTATTTTTTAGGAAACAAGACATGGGAAAATGTGCATTTATTTGAGAGAGACGTTGAATGTTTTCTTTTTTCCCCACGCATTCACTTTATGTCTCTTTGCACAGCGATTTAACTGCTTGTTGACAGTTTTCTCAATGACATCACATTGATTGTAGTTTACTGCACACAAGGTGCTGCCAACATACAGTTGTCTAGATTCAGTTTATTGGACCAGGTATAATTATTATTATTATTATTATTATTATTTTTTTGTGTTTTAATGTCTCGTTTTAACCATTTTAAATTGAGTTGTGTTAATCAGCATTGATCAACACAGGCTAAATCAGGGACACAGAGAAAACAATTATTTTTTATATTCCCCACTCACATCATACGTGTTACGTAAAAATTAAGCGCACCACACAACATCATACTATAACACAATGCAATGTGTTGCAATGCTGTATAATAAAGTTATAAAAAAAGAAAAAAAAATGTGTAATGAAGTGTAACAATGCATCTCACGACCCTTACACTACAAGTGCACATGTGTCATATGGAGCATAACATGTGTGGACTGGTATGAACAGGCCTTAAAAGTGCAGGTGTGCATAAAAAAGCGGAACTTTACCCATAACAACTTGTTACAAATAATGTTCTTTAGCAAGGATTAATATTAATATAATATATTAATATATTCCAAATTAATAATTATGCTACCAGAATTCGATTGTGCTGTAAATTGCTTCCAGCATTGCTCATGTTTCTTCTTCCCAGAGCCTGCCATTTTGCTGAAGCCCAAAGCCCCTGAGCAGCAGTAAATCATAAAGTGGAACTAAACCCATCGATTTAACAATTTGAAAAAACACCTACATTCATGGAATGCTGTGATTGCTAAGGGTCACATTTGCTTGTGTCCTCAACCAAACTGTTAAACTATCAAATGGCTGGTGTCATAACTGATCACGTGTGCAACACCATGGCAGTTGCAGATCAAACAGAAGCAGCTTCCTTGGCTGTAAAAGAAAGGAGGATTTAATTCCACTTTGACGGCTGTTAGCAGATCGGCCTCTACAAATTCAGCAGTGCCTAAAAATGGAGAGCAACTGAGCATGTGCAGAGCAGGGTGACACAGTGTATTATTGGACTGTACATAGTATAGGCCCTTTTTTAAAATGTTTTAACTAGCTATACTTGCAAAAGGGGCCAGCCTGAAGGGATCTAGCAGAACTTAATATTTCGACTAAGTTCCACTTTAAGGAAAATATGTATTCTTTCTTTTAACAGGTTTTTACCCTATAGCTAATCACTGTCTATTACGGGGAAATATGACAAAAACAATTCATCTTGCATTGAACCTTTCTTGGTAGGAAGATTTAAGTTATTGCATTGTTTTTATAACAGTTGCTTAGAGAATACAGATGACAGCAAGATGATTTCATCCAATGAATTGTTCTTCAATATTCTGTGATATCTTATTTACTTGAAGACAATATTATCAGAAGCTTAGCAACCGAGCGTGTCTTCTTTTTATCTTTTTCAGAAAAAGAAAAAAAATATATAACATACAAATAAACAAAAGAATCTTTTTATTATATTTTGTATGAAGGTTAGATGAAAAGAATATGACAAAAGCACAGGCTGTGAAAAAACTGGATCTTTTTTACAACGCAAACAGGAACACTCATATAATAAGCAAGTACACGTATTATAAATCCTTGGAAGCCAAATTTCATCATGAATTTCTTTGCTGAAATTTAAAACAAGTAATGGGATTTTAGCAACATAAACTTTTGTTAATTTTGTAAATAAACTGAAATACAGAAAGTGTCTTGTTAACCAAGTATGTAAAAATGAAAAAAATGAAAAAAAAAAAACTAAATTTAAAATTTAAGCATAAGTAAGCATTTTGTCTTTTTTGTTTGGCAGTAAAAGCTAAATCTTTATGACTGTTGCAACTAATGAAGCATTAGGTCAAAATATGTTAAATAACCTTTAGCTGACTTCAATTAAATAAATAGTATTCATCCTTCCATATGTTTCATCTGTTTTGTTAATGAAAACATCATGGACTTTTATTTTAAGTTTACAATTAACTTTATGTATTATCAGATATGGAGAGTATGCTAAATATTTTTCAAAGGTAAAAGCAAAATGTAATTGTCTATTTGGGATCTATTTATGCTTATATTACACTGAAATAGATCTTTGTATATGAAAGTAAGTAAATATGCAGCTTATTTGTGACTTTTAAGCCACATTGATAATCCTTCTGAATAGAAAAGTTTAAAGCAACCAACCAGAAGCCATCTTACTGTCCATAATGGTGGGCTTTACTGGTTGTAAAACATGTTGCCATTGTCACATGTTACAGTCTTTGGCCAGTATTATTTAAATAGTCCTAATCAGTGGTGTACCTGGATTATTTCCGACACAATGACCTCTATACGACAAAATTATATTTTGGTAAAAATCATGAAAAAAAAAAAAAGTGCAGCAGCCAAGTGTATATGTGTATAAGTGTATACAACACAACTGACAAAGTGTAGCAGTCAGGAATATGTGATGTTGACACAGTTTACAGAATGCAGTAATCAGAATTACGTAATGTACAGCACAATCTACTGAGTGCAGAGATCCGGAGTCTGCAATGTCCTGCACACATATTGAGTCCAGAGGAATATGCCTAGGGGGTACATTCTGCATAGAGGTCAGTGAAGTGCCCACGTACATAAATGGTCAGTGAGGAAGTGGCCCTCTGCATTGGTGGTCACTGAAGTACACTGTTTCCTTGCTGGTTAGTGTAGTGCCCGTCAGAATGGTAATCATTGTAGCATATTATTACATTGATGGTCAATAGAGAATTGCTCTTTTATATTACTGGTCCCTGTTTAGCCCCCTTATACCCTTAGTTGTTGTTACATTGACCTATTACATTGGTGGTCAGCTTATTAAACCATTAACATCAGAGGCAACATAGCTGAAAGAAGAGAGGCTCTACTACTATCGTACCACCAGATGTTACTCTGCTAGTGATGTCAGTGCTAGAATTATGCAGGCACCATCAGGCAGGAGATTAATAAGCTCAGAACTGCCTTTTTGCCTGCAAATGCCACCTTAAAGGCCCATATATCCCCCACCCCAATGCCCCCCTGGACTATTGTAATCCTTCTTCCTAGCTTGACTGACATACAGAAACATTACATGGGTAGTGCTGGGCATCTCAGAAATGCTAAGAACTATTTATGTTTCTTATTAGTCTTCTCCGCAACATAATTTGTTAATATAGTATCACTGTATATAGTAAGTGTGTATTTCCATCTCAGGTATTTTTGTTAGACTTTCCTGCTTGCCTCTCTATTTACATCAAAAAGCTCAATCACAACATGAGTATACTCAGTCACAACATGAGAAGCTCTTTCCAACTAGAACCCCAACTTTCTTTCCCTAGCTCCTATTATGTAACAGTGGGTCAGGTAGGGTTAAAGCTTCTATTTTGGCAGCAAGGTCCCTAACAACCAGCCTGCCTCTGGATAGCAGCATGCCCCATAACTTTCAGAGCAGTACTATGAACAGTTGAAGAGCAGAACGGTAATTGCTTGATATACTGTAGATCACATGCATGGAAAAATTGATTAAATTAAAATGTGTGTGTAGAATCTCTATAAAACCCTACACTGCCTGAGCCCCATTCCCCCTAAAGCTGCCCCCATAACCAACCTAGATGCAGCTAGACCTCGCACTCACATCAAAAGCAGAAATAAGTCTGATATGGAGTGGAACCAGGTTTTACCAACACAAGGATAGAATGGGCTTGTTGCTAGCGACAGGTCTATCCCCCAAATTACACAAGCAAGCTCCGCCTGCTATACGTCTCCCAGGAGGCATGACAACACACAAAATCTGCAAAAGATCATGGGAGCTTTCCATGATTTCTACACAAAACTATACAACAAGGGGAACAAAGTTGATCAAGCCCTGGCTCACTCCTTCTTATGCGGCGTACATATAAGTCCCAGCGCAGCGCGGTTCTGGCATTCTGGGCAGAGATACAGCGACAGGTCAACATCGGAAGAAGAAGAAGAACAAGAAGAAGAACAAGAAGAAGAAGGCGGCGCCGGCGGCGCAGAAGACGACGACCGCCGCAAGAACAGAAGAGACCCCGGAAGACCCCCGAAGGCGGATCGAGACCCCCAGACGGCGGCGACGACGACGAAGAAGGTAGCCGGCCTCCTCCGCTCGTGAAAGAGCTAGGTAAAAGAGCAGAAGAGAGCGGAGGAGTCCGGCGAGAAGACCCCCAAGACGGAAGAAGACCCCCGAGCAGTGCAATAAAATATTTTTTCAAAAGTGTGGGTGTTTTTGTACTTTACATTTTACACCTTAGGTGAATGGGTAGGGGTACATCGTACCCCATACTTATTCACATAGGGTGGGGGGCCGGTATCTGGGGGCCCCCTTATTAAAGGGGGCTCCCAGATTCTGATAAGCCCCCGCCCGCAGACCCCGACAACCAACGGCCAGGGGTGTCGGGAAGAGGCCCTTGTCCTCATCAACATGGGGACAAGGTGCTTTGGAGTGGGGGGGGGCGCACGGCCCCCCTTTCCCCAGGGCACCCCCCATGTTGAGGGCACGCGGCCTGGTACGGCTCAGGAGGGGGGGCGCTCGCTCGTCCCCACCCCTTTCCTGGCCTGCCAGGCTGCGTGCTCGGATAAGGGTCTGACATGGATTTGGGGGGAACCCCCACGCCGTTTTTTCGGCGTGGGGAGTCCCTTTAAATCCATGCCAGCTTGCGGAGCTAGCGCGGCGGCATTTACTGCCTACGCTAGCTACGTAACCTGAAGTCACGTGCTAAATGAACGGACTTGCCGACGAGCGGCAAGTCCGTTCATTTAAAAAGTCCGGCGGAATATCCTACTAACAGCGGGATTGTCCGCCGGACTGCCAAGTCCAGCGGATAGTTTTAAAACAAAACTTAAAACTTTGGTCCGCCGGACTTTGGCGCCAAAAAGTCCGCCGACGCCCACACACGAGGGGATTGTCCGCTGGACTTGAGTCCAGAGGATAATCCCGCGGGATTGTCCCTTCATGTGTACGCCGCATTAGACTCTCTACCTATCCCCAAACTAGGAGACCAACACCGGGACATATTGGAAGTTCCAATAACAGCTGATGAGGTCACCCAAGTCATTAAACATCTAAAACGGGGCTCAGCCCCAGGGCCTTATGGCTTTTCGATCCCCAGCTATACAGCTTTCGCAACTACCCTTTCCCCTTACCTAACTCGATTCTTTAACTCCCTCAGACAAGGAACACCCTTAAGCCCCATACACACGCTCGGACAATCCGCGGACAAGGTCGGTCGGACTTTGTCCGACGTACTTTGTCCGATGTTGGCGTTGCGTACACACGGTCGGACTACGTTGTCGGAATATCCGGTCCGGAAGAACGTCGTGACGTAAGTCGTCGTCCACGAGATTACAAAAGGGAAGTTCAGCACCACGTCAGGCACCCGTTGGGCTCCTTCTGCTGATCCCGTGTTTATCGAGAGTTAGTGGAAGTTTGGTGACTTAAGATTCGCGCTTCTCAGTTTTCTGACTCAGATCGTTACTGCTCTTCAGTTTGTGCTTGTCGTGCGTATCTGTTTATTAGTGCGTGTAGTCAGTTCGCATTTGTTGGTCATTGCGGCCTATATCTTGATATAGGACGCTTTGATTTGCACTGCTTATTGTCTGCTCGTTGCTGGTATTCACTTCGTTCTTTCAGGCCTTGCTGTTTATCGGTGCTTTCTGTTTGTCCGTTCTGACCAGCCGACCTTTTGTGACCTTCTGAGCGATGTTTCCCGTGCGTACTCGTCGCCGAGTTCGTGCTGTACGCGGAATTGGTGTCGGGCTTCTAGCTTTGAGCCAAGACCCGTCCATGAACAGAGTGATGAGGAGTATGTGGACCAAGAATTGGTTGCTTCAGCGTGACCAGTTCTCGCACATGCCTTTGCTTCGTGAGATCCGGGAGAATAATCCTGATGATTTCAGGAACTTTCTCAGGATGACGGACCCGATTTTCACCGTCTTTTGGCTTTGCTGACCCCCTTTATCAGCCGGCAGGATACCTGCATGAGACAAGCCATTACTCCGGAGCAGAGGCTTGTTGCCACGTTGAGGTACTTGGCGACAGGGAGAAGTCTTCAGGATTTGAAGTTCTCTTCAGGTATCTCTCCCAGGCCCTGGGAATCATTATTCCAGAGACCTGTTCTGCCATCATTCAGGTCCTGCAGGAGGACTATATTAAGGTAACATTTCTACTTTACTATTCCCTTCTATGTATGCTCTGTTTGCTAATGACTTGTATTTTTTGACCTCCTTCCCTAATTACCATGATTGCAATATGTTCTAATATGCTGTGCCCCTTTTCTCCTTCATGCATTTTTCCCTTCACTTACCTCACCAGCATGCTCTTCTGCCCCAATAGACACCTATGGCCTAGTCACTTAAGCAATGTCTTTTGTCTGCTGCATAGTATTGTTTGCCCCCAAACACCCCCTAAAATATGCACAAATGTTTGCTGTGTGGTTTACTTCATGTAGAGCCCCCTTTTTTTTTTTTTTTTTTTCTTTTGGTGGGGGGGGGGGGGGGGGGGGGGGGGGGGGGGGGGTCAAACTCATTAGCAACCCCCTCCCCCAACTGCGCTGTCAGATGGTACCAATCCTTTATCTGCTGGCTTTCCCAAGGTCAATACACACTATATACCTACCTCTTATAGTGCGCATCTTTAGGGATGAATTCAGCAAAGCATGTAGTGCAAGGGGCTGCCTCCATACATTCCATTTCCTAATTTTTTGTCTTCTTTCCCTCCTATTAGCTTGCTTGGTAATTTAATAATGTCACACTGTGCCTGCCTTTTTTGGGGGGGGGGGGAAATGTTATTTGATCTTTCCTGTGGCCTGCCAATAGTGTTAAGTACAGAGGGTCTGGCCAAACTAGGCCACATTATTGAGCCATTTGCCAATCAATGAAGTGCAGAGGGTTACCTGTCCACCACCCCCCCCCCCCAAAACCATAGTTATTGCCAATGTCCCATCAGAAGTGGGGGGATTGATGGGGGGGTGAGTAATCTGTGAAGGGGAGCCTCTACTTTTCTGTGTAAATACTTTCCAGCCTCCAATTTTATACAATGCTCTTGTTCCAAGATGTTGATTGTCTAATCTGCTTGCAATGTTTAGGTGCAAAGTGACTAATTTTTTTTTCTTGTTTCACTCCACAGTTCCCTTCCACGCCACAGGAATGGCAGACTGTGGCGTCCCACTTTGCCAGCCGTTGGGACTTTCCTAACTGCGGAGGGGCAATTGATGGGAAACACGTCCGCATCGTCCCACCGCCCAACTCGGGGTCCTACTATTATAATTATAAAGGGTTTAATAGTGTAGTGATGTTGGCGGTGGTGTCGGCAACATACGAGTTTATGTATGTGGACGTGGGGATGAACGGCCGGATATCGGATGGTGGGGCCATTACGCACACGGAGTTCTACTGGCGTCTCCAAAGTGGCAGTCTGTGCTTGCCACCTCCAGAGGAGAATGCCGAAGGACTCCCCTTCGTCTTTGTCGCAGATGAAGCGTTTGCGCTGACTCCCCATGTGATGAGGCCGTTCCCGATGAGGACCCTCACCCCGGACCAGAGGGTCTTCAACTACAGGCTGTCCAGAGCCAGAAGAGTGGTGGAGAACGCTTTTGGCATCCTGGCCAGCCGCTTCCGCCTGTTCCTGACGGCATTTAACTTGGCGGAATACAAACTGAACCACATAGTTCTTGCCTGTTGCATATTGCACAACTTCCTCAAAAGACATAACAGGAACTATGTGGTGCCCGTTGGCCCAGATGTGGAGGGCCCTCCAAATGCGGACCTCACAGCCCTTCGAGTGGCACATCCAGGCTTGCCCCCTCTCAATGCCCGCGTGGTCCGGGACCAATATATGGAATACTTTGTGGGTAGGGGGGCCATTGCTCTGCCTGACGATGTGTGAGAGGCATTTTTTAATAAATCTGATATTTTAACCAACCTCTGATTTCTTGTCATTTCAGTCTTCTTTTTAGCTTATTTTACTTTGACATTTTTTCCCTTTGCCTTCGACAGTGGTAATGCACTTTCTGGGCAAAAGGAGGTAACAGTCTCTTCTTCCCAAAAAGATTATTCTCATGTGTGTTTGCTACCTAATCTTTGGTCTAGAGAAGGTTTGTCCTGCATAACTGACACCCAAAATACTCCTTTTCAGCACCAGGTCTGACATGTGTGTATTCTCCAAAATGCTGTGCTCCGTGTTTTCGTACAAAGCACTGTGGGTGTCATTTACATAAGTCAAATCCGCTATGCTCTACAAGTGCATTGAAAAAGTTCCCTGGGAAAGGAAATTGCAGTGCAAAGTGGATTTGCCTTTAGTAAATAACACCCATTGCCCCCCATATCCTTTACATTTTACATACATAATGCATTGTTTTATTTAAATAAGGAAGCCACACATTTGGAAAAATAAAAAAGTTTACTTGGAAAACATTCACAAGTGCGTTTACAATCTTCACGCCAAAACTGACAACATCTTGGTTATTTACAACATTATTTACAAAGATTACGCAATTGGTAAAACCAGGCATGGAGCTAAGCAGAACCTATGAAGTAGGAAAGTTCAACTTTGTAAAGTGAAGACAAGATCAGACATGACTATATGTTCAAAGTGTGTTTGATCTTGCCTTCATCACATGGGGGGGGCACCCCCGAAAAGTGGAAATTTGGAACATGCACACAATTTGGTTCTGAAAATGGTCATTAGATGGTAAAACACATGCCTAGAAGCTTCAAAAGTGCCATTTTCCATCATGGGGATGAATGGACGTTTTTTGGGGGTGCAACCCCTTCACCACAACCACTTTCGTAGTTCGTAAAGTGTTTGCACCCCCAAAAAAACGTTGCCATTCATCCACCATGATGGGAGCTAGCACATGTGGACACAATGTGTGCATGTTCCAAATTTCACACAGTTTTTAAGTTGCAAATGTGTTCAGAAGCTGGCACAAATGTGTGTAAATTACTTGGTGCTTTTTCATATTTTTCCTAAAACATCAATGATGTTCTTCAATTTTTGTTGAACATCATTGATGTTTTGCTTTATGTAATCTAGATCTCGATTGCAGACCATTATCTCTCCGATGAGTACGTGGGCACTCTCTGTGGTAAAGTGCGATTTTTCTTCCACAACATCCACGTCACCTAAAAACCACAAACAAAAAAAAATGGGGTGTTGGAAATGAGGCAGCCATACATGGATTAGCTTACCAGTAGCTGTGTTCTCCCACACTCACCTGTTGTGGTGACAATTTCTCCAAGTTCGATGATCTCTCCTTCCTCCTCCTCCTCTGCTTCTGCTCTTTCCCCTTTTTTGGTAGGTGTTGGTTTGGGGGTTTCCTCAGACGGCCCAAGTTTTCGCTCCCCTATGAGAATGTCCAAAAGGAAGATTTAGCAACACAAGCTATTGAGGGCAGAAATAGGAAATGACAAACATTGCTTGAAAGTGACGGACACTATTTTAGTTTGGCCAGTTACAAATGTCAACTACATGAATGAAGTCACTTTGTAAAGGTGCTAAACTGACTAGCTTTTTGGTATAAGTTTGTGTGATGGAGACCCCCCTCTAGTATCCACTGGAGCACATGTGTGGAAAAGCATAATAAAAAGGGGGTTTGGGTGTCCCAGCACTAGTGCTCTAGAGTCCAGATGGGTAAACAGCTACTGAGTGACCTCTCCTTTACATTGAATAAATTGGCTTTACATTCTTGATGACATTTCTAGTGAGAACAAACTTCCTTTCCCCAAAAAAACACCAAACATCGTATTATAAGTGGCCGAACGATCGAGGTTGCGTACGATCGAATGCACACACACACGACCATGACAGTGGCAGAAAGATCGAGGCTGAGTACGATCGAATGCACAGACGAACCTGAAAGTGGCCATTTTGGAATGTACAACTTGGTAAAAATCAAAACACAATGGAGCAGTATGCAAGCAAGAAATCAAACACAAAACACAACTACTTACTTTTTTGAAGAATTCTCTTGATCTTTCTGTACTGATCGGCCTCCCTCAGTTTCAGGTCTGACCAGCGTTTCCTGAGTTGCTCCTTGGATCGTTGTACCCCAAAATTATTGTACAGCCTTCTCACAACTTTAGACATGATCTTGGCCTTGCGGACATTGGGGTTGAGGTAAGGCCCATACTTCCCATCATAGTCGCTCCTCTTTAATATGTCCACCATCTCCAACATTTCTCCAAATGACATATTGGAGGCCTTGAATTTCAGGTTCCGGGATCGGGACGTTTCTGCCTCCGGACTTTCCTCGTCCTCCTCCTCGTTGGTGGGATATTTGTGGCGCACCTGCTGTGTCCCCGCCATGTGCTCTCCCCACTACGCCGTAAAGAGAAGGGGTGGGGAATAGACGAGAAAGATCGTCAGGGGCGGGCGGAGTTTGAAGCATGCGCAGTGTATATAAAACGTCACACGCCTGTGTCGTAGCCACGATCTGGGAGACGAGGGGAGAGAAAACTCACACGAGACGATCGCTACAAACGAAGGTACAATTTAACGTTGGTACATAACTAGCCTAGACTGATTTGAACTTGAGGCTTCTTGATGGAGAAGATTAGGAGAGTTTAGCCTGACATAATTTATAGGGTTTGGTGTGTTGTTGTGTCTTGCAGAGATTGATATGAAGGGATTCAACGACATGAGTTTTCTCCCCCTCTTCATTGCCAAATACAGGGATTTTCCCATATTGTGGCAGGGTATACACCCACATTACACCAACAAACCAAGAGGCACGCAGCCCTGGAGGAACTTGTGGAATTTGTCAAGCCAACGTTCCCCACGGCAACTGTTGATGATATTAGAAAGAAAATTGGCAGCCTGAGGAGTGCGTATATCAGGGAGCGCAAGAAGGTCGTGAAGTCTGAGGAAACTGCAACTTCAGCAGATGAGGTCTATGTCCCCAAGCTCTGGTACTATCAGAGTCTCCATTTTCTGAAGGACCAGGCTGATGTCACGGAGCCAACCTCAACTCCTCCTTCCACGCTTCCTTGCGCACAGCCCACCCCTGATGAGGCTTCCGAGGAGCAACCTGGGCCTTCCAGTCTGGAAGAGGTGGAGGAGCCCAGCTTGTTCCAGGTATAGTAGTTTTGTTACCATTTATGGGAATAATGAATGATGTTCACTTAATTCAGGATCGCCAATTGCTTAGTTCCTAACGTGTTTGACATATCAACAGACAGTGGTGTGGGAGACATTTGGGGCCAGAATCTAAACTGCTGGGCTGAGAATTGTATGGTTTTCTATTTGTAAACATTTTGCACCAGTCACTAGATGAGAATTGTGTGTGTTTGATGAACAAATAACTGAAACTATGTCCCTTTTTCCTACACAGGAAGACCTCAGCCAGGAGGTGGCTGTGGAAGGTGGCAGTCAGGAGGAGGCAGGGGTTAGTGGCAGCCACCAGCTGGGTAGTGGCAGCCAAGAGGGGTCTAGGCCTCGGAGCCTGACTGACACCCAAACCCCTCCCCTCCGCCCTCCGTACAAAAGGGCGAGAAGGGGGGGTTATGCGGCACAGTCAGCGCTCCGGATGATAAGAGAGGCTTCAGACTCCCTACATGCCACACCCGCCGACGAGGAGACCTTTGGCTCGGTGGTTGTCACAAAAATGATGGGTATGGAGGTGGGGCAACGCAACATGTGTGAGGGGCTCATCCTCCATGTCCTAAATAAGGGTAGGGCTGGGGAGATGACCCCAGTCACACATGTTTGCCATAGCTACCATGCTCCACCTCCTCCTCCTCCTCCTCCTCCTTCTGCCACCCCACAGCACGACAGCCACAGCGTGCAAGGAAGCGTGGAAGGAAGACCTGAGAGTGACGACCTGCAATCAGTCTGGTCTGAGAGAAGATGGAGCCTCTCGTAGTACCAGAGCCTGGGGACCTAGATGGCATCTGCTGCAGTTCCGGATACTTTGGACTTCACGACCAGATTGCACTCCCCTTAATATACGTACTCCTCAGGCCCCCAATTTTCTACGCTTGAACAATGATGGTTGCCGTGGGGGGCCAAGACTTTGCAAATTCCCCAAGTTTCACCATGGCTGCGTTCCTCTTTGGTTTGTTGGTGTGACCTAAATAAAGGTTTTTTTGATTTGAAATAATCATTGACTATTGTGTTTTACTTTGCTACAATGACAGTTTTTCTTTGAGTAGGCTGGTACATTTCACTAATCCTAAAGTCGAATTAACAAGGGGCACCAACAACAAACAAACTCCTAGTAAATGTAAGCAAGAAATACAAATGTAAATAATGTGTTTTTGGTAATTTGAGACACACAACCCCCCTCCAAAAAAAAAAAAAAAAAAAACATTCAAATATGTATTCCCCAAAAAAAAAAAAAAAATCTGGGTAAAAAAATAAGAAAGATTGTATTACGATCTGAGTAAAAATAAACATGTAGTGTATAAATGCTGCAAAGTAATAAAGAAGTAAGTTTGTGAGAAGTGCGGGTGAATAGGAGCAGCTAAAAGATGTCATTCTTGTTGCATTGTAAAGAAAAAGAGAATGCGCTGCATTAAAGACATTTTAACATTGCAGCGTGACGAATGTGCTGTGTCGATTAGGAAAGGTAGTTTTACCTGACCGAGCGCTTCCGTCACAGAATTTCTTCTGAGCATGCGTAGCACTTTGTCCGTCGGACAAGCGTACACACGCTCGGATTTGGTGTGATCGGACCGGGTTGACGGCAAATCTTTCCAGCAGGAGATAAGACTTTGTCCGACGGACAAACCGACGAACACTGTCCGATGGTGCATACACACGGTCTGATTTTTCAACAACCTTGTCCGATCGGACCAAATTGATGAAAAAGTCCGACCGTGTGTATGGGGCTTTAGAACGCTCTCTAAACTCTGCATACATCACCATTATCCCGAAACCTGGGAAGGACTCTAATGCAGTCAGTAACTACCGCCCTGTAGCTCTGATAAACAATGACCTGAAAATCCTAACCAAAATCCTAGCTAATCGACTCCCCTCATTCATTAACTTATACATACATAAGGACCAGGTCAGGTTTATTCCAGGTAGACAAGGTCCGGACCAGATTAGTAGTGCCATAGACATTATCTCAATTTTACATTCGGGTTGGGATGGAGGGCAGCCACAAGAAGGAATTCTTCTGTCACTCAATCTACAAAAGGCCTTCGACTCGGTATCCTGGCCCTACCTCTTCTCCATCCTAGAGCGATGGGGAGTAGGACAGAATTTCACTAATATTCTCAGGGCCATCTACTCTGAAGCCAGGGTGCGATTTCAAGGCCTCTATTCAGAACCCCCTCGAATTTCAAAAGGCACTAGACATGGATGCCCCCTATCCCCATTGATTTTTGCTATGGCAATTGAAACTCTAGCAATAGCCCTTAGAACCAACCCAGATATTCACAGAGTCTCATGCGGCTCCCAAACACACAAATGTGCCCTCTTTGCAGACAACCTCCTCCAATTCATCACCTCCCCACTAATTTAATTTCCAAACATCTGTTGCCTGCTTACTAAATTTGGAAGCGTTTCAGACCTGCATGTCAACATGACGAAATCCCAAGCCCTTAACATCAATATCCCAGAATCCTTACTCTCTCGACTGAAAGACCATTTTGATTTTACTTGAAGCGACTCCATGAGACCCTACTTGGGAGTCACCCTCACTAAAAAAGTGAACCAACTATATTCAGCTAATTACCCAACTAATCAAAAAATTGGAATCCGTCCTCAGGGAATGGTCTGTGCCCAATCTTTCTTGGATAGGACAAATCCATTCCATCAAAATGATTCTACTCCTACGTATCCTTTATCTTTTTCGCTCACTCCCGATACCTATTAACAGGGACCACCTAAGGCGATTCCAAGCAAAAATGATCTCCTTTGTCTGGGGATCCAAAGGTCACCGATGCACTGACTGAAGGGGTCCTTCTCAGAGCCTGTAAAAAGGGAGGTTTTTGATTACCCAACCTCCTTTGGTATTATCAGGCAGCCCAGTTAGCCCAGATTTCTATAATCTACTCACGAGCAACCAAACCGGACTGGGTCCATATGGAGCGTCAGGCAGTACCTCCTTTCACCCTTGACTACCTAATGTGGTGCCCCCTTCAATTATGGCCCTAACATTGTACCACTCATACTCCATATGGGACAGCCTAAAAGGCCACACGGAGTTAACATCACAGATCCGCCCCTGCTCGCCCTCTTATTACACAATCCTCAATTCATTCCTGAAATGAACATTAAAGAATTCCAATGGTGGCTGGACAAGGGGATGTACAGAATTGGACACTTTTTCAATCTCTCTGGCCCACTCACCCTTAACTATTGTACTACTAGAAATGCCAACCTCTGAGAGATTTAGATTCCTCCAAATTTCCAATTTTCTCCACTCATTGTGGAAGACCAAACTCTCCCCTCCTTCCATTATACCTTACGAATACTGGTGTACTCAGGCCATGGAGCAGAGAGGAGGAATCTCGATGATCTATGAGTCACTTGCCAGGGCCAATTCTAAACCCAGCTACAGGACAGAATGGGAGAGTGACCACTCACAAGAGTGAGACATAGAAGAATGGTACGCCGCGATCTTTAGGGCCTACCGAGGTATCTTAAGTATTTCACTTATCAAAGCAGGCCTCAAGGTACTGACCCGATGGTACTTGGTACCCACAAGGCTAACCAAATTTTATCCTACAGCCTCCCCACTTTGCTTCCGAAACTGCTCCCATATGGGCTCCATGATTCACATCTGGTGGGAATGCCCCAAAATAAGAAGCTTCTGGAACAAAATATTTGCCATGATATGCAAAATTACTGGTATTAAAGTTAGAAAAGTGCCACACATAGCCTTATTACATTTTCCTATTGAAAAGGCATCTAAGAATACAGGGCAATTAATTCACTTATTTTTTCTTGGGGCTAAACTGACTGTTGCCAGAGCCTGGAAGTGACCCTTTGTCTCTTTTACCATGACGTACACACCCCTTTGGATCTCTTATAGGACTCTCGAGCCAAACTCAGAATTCTGTCAGGATACACTAGACCTTCTGCCCCCCCCCCCCATGTCTTCTTCATCTACTTCTCTTTAATCTTAATTGTCGTTTATTCATGAGCGATTGCCCACGTTTGTTACAGTTATGTTACACATTAGATTAGATATACTTCTCATCTATAATTTACCAACATTGATATCCGGAAATGCTCTGCGGAGTGGTGCTCGACCCTGCGACCCATGACACAGCTTGTTCCCAATAGGGGTGTCGGGGCGTGAGGGCCGACTCTGTTCCTTCACTTCAACATGATATTCAATGTCAGCTGACGTATACAATCCAAACCTAGTTAGCATAATAACGTAAGTTCTTCTATGTCTTAAACTCCTGTATCACAAAAGAAGCTACTGCTTATGTATGCTTATGTATATATATATATATATATATATATATATATATATATATGTATATATATATATATATATGTATACTTATGTATACTTATGTTATTTCTCTTGGAAAACTTAATAAAAAACTATCGAAAGTAGACAAGTATCTGCGACAGGAGTATAATCTCTCCAGTACCGCATTACCTACAATCAGATTGTATACAAGAAGCCTGAATGAAAGATGGACAATTACGTATTATTGTGTATACAATTATGTATGATCATATTTTTTAAGAACACTCAGCCTGAGCTGCAGCTCCAGTTAGGTTATCCTTAATCTGAACTCAACTGCCACTTTAAGCTTTTAAAAGTAAAAATCTTGCTTAAAGGATATGTAAAGCTTTGTTTTTTTTTAAATACATTTTTTTTTGCAGAGAGTGGCCCCGATCCTCCTCTTCTGGGGTCCCTCAGCAGCGCTCCTGAATCCTCCTCTTCTCAAGTGCCTCGTTGGAGAGCTGCTCTCCCTTGGGGCACTGCTGCATCCATTGACACAGACAGAAGGACTCAGCCCCGCCCCTGACTCCCGCATCATTGGATTTGATTGACAGCAGTGGGAGCCAATGGCTGTGCGGCTATCAATCTATCTAATCAGGACCGGAGACACTGGCTGGAGCTGGTGTGCTCATCCCCATTGTTGGAAAGACTGGGTTCAGGTAAGTAAAAGAGGGGCTTCGGGGGGCTGCTGCATCACAGGAGGTTTTTCAACTAAATGCATAGAATACATTATGGTGAAAAACCTCAAGGGTTTACAACCCCTTTAAGAACAGGCACCACAGCATGTCTGCCTCATCTGTAAGCTAGAAAACCCAACTTAAACTGTGCCCCTCTTAAACTAGTTTTATCTATTCTATGGTTTGACTTCTTTGACTTTTGGGCTAGACCCCACCAATTGTCAATCCTTTGCAGTGATAATGTCCTTATTGGTCACTTAGATTCTCTCTTTGAATATGCTGTTCTGGAGCAATAAAATTCTGACGGGGTCCTAACCCTTTTCCACTCTATCCAAATTTAAATAAAATTTTTTTGACATTATATACACTTCAACGTAGAGAACGATTTGTGCAGCAATGACTTCATGATAACCCTAAAACAGTAGTAAATTGCTGTGAGAATTGGATTTATCATGGAATGAAAGGGAAGGATAAATGAGTGGAATTAGACCACCCAAGAAGTACTTTAGTGTTTCTGTGATTCATGAAATATGAGATAATTTACAAAATTTTATATAGCTCCATGTGTCTAATAAAACTCTATCTACACAGGTACGGAATGTGATTTCTTTAAACTGGTAAAGAAGTATTCTAATAATGTATACAAAAATAAGTGAGTTGTGGTATATGAAAACAAATAGCCGTACCAAGATCTCTTTGTCATATATACTTCCCTATGACTTTGCTATGTGAGTATTACAAGGGATTAATGTTAAATTATAACCAAATAAAAACAATGTTCATTCCAGTTCCTAATTCTTATGTATAGTCATACACATTGTCAAAAGCAGTGATGCAACAATATGACCATGTATAGACAGAAAACAATTCCAACAGTCAAGCACCAACCAATAACACTTAAATGGATAAGAATGAGATATAGAGGTCATTTATATACATATAACAAATATTTGATCTCTTTTCGATCTGCCAAATGTACAGTTTTGTTTTATCTGTGGAAAAAGGGCTGTTAAGTGTACACTCTTCTGTCTTTACTCAAACAAAGTTATCAAGAATTAGGACTAAAGAACACCTCCCCATGTTATGGAAAAGAGAACTGTAGCTAAAACAGAAGCGCAACTCTAAAGCCCCATACACACGGTCGGACTTTTTCATGGATTCTGTCCGATCGGACAATGTTGTTGAAAAATCAGACCGTGTGTATGCACCATCGGACAGTGTACGTCGGATTGTCCGACGGACAAAGTCTTATCTCCTGCTGGAAAGATTTGCCGACAACACGGTCCGATCACACCAAATCCGATCGTGTGTACGGTTGTCCGACCGGACAAAGTGCTACGCATGCTCAGATCACATTACAAGACCAAAGCTATTGGCTACTAGCCTCTACGTAGTCCCGTTGTAGGCAACAAACGTCACCACGTTCAGAATGTTCGGATTTTCCGACAACTTTGTCTGACCGTGTGTACGCAAAACCAACATCAGACAAAGTGTGACGGACATGGTCCGACGGACCTGGTCCTCGGATAATCCGCGCGTGTGTATGGGGCTTTAGTGTAATAAATCTGGATACTTTAATAAAAATCTAAAAACACGGTACTCAAAAGGGTACAAACATGATCAGCATGTAGGCATATAATGCCAGCTCTCTATGATATCAATGGATTCCATGCACTGGATGGCAGCGGTGTCCGTGTAGCAGGCTGAATATGAAGTGTGCTGACACTTCCTGCAAGTGGAACGCAAGCCGCAAACCGACAACCAGGATGATGAGGTCACTTCTGGGAGTATGAACGTGTAGGCGATACATTTGCGGAGCTACACTCCTTCTACGCTCCTTCTTCAGGCCTAACGTAGGCTGTGATATAATAATAAAAAGTGAGATAGCTAATACACTTTTTATTATTAATTGTATTTGATGTCAACATCTTTATGAATTATTATAAAGTGTATGTCATTCCGTAAATATATTGAATCTTGTTTATGTATTTAAGCTATGAGTGACCGCGGCGTCATCCAATGAGCCGCGTGTCCTTTTGTCCAATTGGAACAGCTCCCTGGCCACATAAGCTTGTCCCTATCACAGCCTACATTAGGCCTGAAGAAGGAGCGTAGCTCCGGAAACGTGTCGCCTACACGTTCGTACTCCCGGAAGTGACCTCCTCATCCTGGTTGTTGGTTCGTGGCTTGCGTTCCACTTGCAGGAAGTGTCAGCACACTTCGTATCCAGCCTCTACACCAGTGTTTCTCAACTCCAGTCCTCAAGGCGCCCCAACAGGCCATGTTTTCAGGATTTCTCTTTCAGATGAAATGGCTGTGGTAAATACTAAGGCAATGAAACTGATCAAATCACCTGTGCAAAATAATGGATAGCCTGAAAACATGACCTGTTGGTGCGCCTTGAGGACTGGAGTTGAGAAACACTGCTCTACACACTGCCATTCAGTAAAAATATTTGTTTATAGCAGTGAAATGTACTTCATTTAAGCACTGATAGTTTAAAAAATCATGATCAACTCCCCAGAGTGGTTCAGTATTACTATGGTAAAACTGTAGTGCTCTGGTCACAGTATTTAAATTTTTTTTAAAAGAAATTGAAAAAAATAAAATAAAAAATAAAATTTTTTTTTTCTAAAATCTTTTTTATTGAGTTTTGCATTAACACATAAACTTGCCCACGCAGGGGCTAAACATTACCCACGTAGGGGCAGATCCTCTGATGCGGCAACAACCACAACAGTGTACATCATATAACATAACCAGACTGCCTCTGAAGCAGCAACATACCGCAACAGGACAGACCAATAAAACACAACTTACTTATCTATACCCCAATGTGGGGAGAGGTTTAGTTCAGGAGGGTCTGTGCTCAATATTATAATAACAGGATAATGTGACATGAGGGTACTTGGGTCAATTTGCTATCATACTATAACCTGAAAGTTAATCTAGGGATTAGTTACTGCATCAGTTGCCGTTGAATTGTCATCTAACCAACAGGTCCACACCTTTTCAAATTTTTGTGGGCAACCTCTGCCCGAGTAGGTGGCTTTATACAGGGGCAAACTGGAGTTCACAAGGTTTTTCCAGAACCTGACAGAAGGGGAGATGATTGTTTCCAGCTCATTGTGATGGCCTTGCGTGCATAGTACAATAATAGGGATATGAGTATTTTCCTAGCTCTGAGAATTGACATTTGTTCCACTAGACCCAGCAGACAGTATTTAGGATCATAGGGGACATTAGTCTTGGTGATCTTAACTATCACATGGAGAACTTCCTTCCAATAATGCGCAATTGCTGGGCAAGTCCAGAAAATGTGAAAGAAGTCCCCTGGTTGATAGGAGCAACGCCAGCACGCCGGGGAATGCGCCGGCGACATCTTGTGCAGCCTGTGTAGTGAGCTCTGTGTAAAATTTTGTATTGGACCAGTTTGTCCCTGGCTGAGACCAGAGTGGAGAATGGAAAATCCCAAATCTCCCTCCAATCATCGTCGTCCAGCTCCGGTATGTCCCCCACCCATTTCCTGTGGAGGGAGGACAGCTCGGGGATGGCAGCAACCAGCAGGGACCCATAAATCTGAGACGTGGGTTTCTCCAAATCTTTCACCCGAAGGGTGGATTCGAGCTCAGAGTACTCCAATATGATCTGTTGACCCAAGAATTGACACCTATAAGCGTGTGCAATTTGAAGATACCTGAAATGGGCCCGTGCAGGTACATTAAATTTGGTACACAATACATGAAAGGGAGTGAGCTCCCCGTTGGTGATAACATGCTCAAGAGTCAGTATTTTGTATTTGGCCCAGGCCTGTGGATCCGGGATGGTATTGAACTGTGATAGGTTAGGATTCAGCCACAGGGGGGTGTGAGGAGACCAGGAGTTCGCTAGGGATGCCCTCAGTGTCTCTCCCGCCTTCCATGCCCTCATAGTGGTGCGCATAGAAGGGGTGAGGGAGTGAGGTGTTTTTTGCCCCCTGAATATCAATCCTCTCAAGGCCTCCAGAGACCCCACTATAGCCGCCTCCAGCACCGTTGCAGAGTTGGTCAGGTCTGGCTGCAACCACCAGTGGGCAGTTACAAGCTGAGTGGCCAAGAAATATTTATGGCAATCAGGGAGAGCCAAACCCCCACTGTCCACAGGCCTGGTCAGAGTAGTGTATTTGAATCTAGGCGATTTAGACCCCCAAATAAAGGAGAGGAAAAGTTGCTTAAGAGAGGTAAAGAAGGTTTTAGTCAGCCATTGTGGGGAATTCCTAAATATATACGTAAGTTTAGGGAGGACTTTCATTTTTAGGAGGTTGATGCGCCCAATGAGGGAGAGGGGAAGATTGCCCCACGCCCTCAGTTTGGATTTGATCCCTAACAGAACAGGTTCAAGATTGAGCCGGACAAAGTCCCTGCTGTCTCTTGAAATAACTCCCAAATATGTAAACTTGTCAATCCATTGAAGCGGGGTAGAGGAGGGTGAGGAGGTCCTGGCCCCCTCGTCCACCGGAAAAAGCTGAGACTTATGCTAAAAAAAAAAATATATATATATATATATATATATATTTTACAGAATTGAATAAAAAATATTAAATTTCTTTTCTTTTTTTTTTCTTTTTAATATACTGTCACAAATCAGTGTCCTTGGTCACTGCTACACCAGTTATATGATGACGCTGTAATACACTGATGTCAGTATGTAAAAAATGTTAACACATTTTGAAAAAAAAAATTTTTTTTTCATTATTTTCCAAAGAATTTTGAGAAAAAAATAACAACTTCAAAAAAATGTACCATGCCTCCTAATAAATACCTCAGACTGTCTACTTTCCAAAAATGTGATTTGGGGGGTATTTGTACTGTCCTGGAATTTTCGGGTCTCAAAAAATGAGTCGGTACATCAGGACTGATCGATTTTCAAATGCAGTATATATACCATTGTTTGTGTACTCTATAATTTCCTACAGACTAAATAATATAAACTGATTTGGGTTATTTTCACCAAAGAAATGTAGCAGAATACATGTAGACCTAAATTTATGAAGAGCATAAACTTTTTGCCCTTTTTTGTTTATTTAGCAACAACAACGCCAGCGATAAAAGCTGAAAACTGGTCTAGGCAGGAAAGGGGTAAAAGGGCCCTGTATTGAAGTGGTTAAAACAAAACATGGGTTTTGATTGGTTGCTATGGGCAATAGGGCATTTCCTTGTTATCATACTTTTTATTTATATGCACAAAATGGCTTGTACAACAATATGTTCTATTTTTATTTATTTATTTATTTTATTATTCTTATTTTTTTTAATGAAAGCAGAGTTTTCCTTTTTTTTTTTCTTTAATGAATCATATACAGAATAAGAACACAGTGCTTGAATAGAGACACATGTATTCAATGAATGAGCCCATGAACCTTGCAAACATAGCAAACTTAGGTAGTTCTTGTCCTTTTATTGCAAATGAAGATCTGTCCATGTCAGGTAGTAATGCGTATGATGCATCCATTTATTTTTTTTCTTTAGTCTGACATTTCAAAACCAAACTGTACTCTACGTCAACGGCTGCTTGTGTTATCAGCAAATGAACAACATTTTATATCACCAACAAAGGCATCAAAATAAAGACGATACAAGCATCAATCTCCAGGATAACATCAAACTGCTTTCTGCTAGGGTTTGACCTTAGCGATGCCTATGGATAGTATTTCTTGTCTCAGCCCTTCACAAACAATCACCAAGGGACAGTTAGAAAACGCAGCTTTAATGGTGAAGGTTGGAATTACCAGATGCATCAAAAGACTTTAGTGTTGACCCTGGAGACTTACAACCCCTGGAAGGGTCTGACACTACACCTCCCTTAGTGCTGAATATTAGCAGGCCTGAGCTCTCAGTCATATATTTTATTTTGCTTATTTATGGTATTTGTCATTAAATGATAAGGTGACATGAAAAAATAACAAAACATGGATTCATAAGTCTACAACGCAGCTGTGATTTAAACAGCTAGGAAATAAAGGAGTAACAGCTTTAGTCTCCTGAAAGTATCAATAATTGCTATATAATAGTAAAATTACATGCTTGTATTAGCTACACAATTTACCAGGACACAAAATGTCATTTCAGGTTAGACTGGATTTAATATTATTTCTAAATACATGTAAACAAGTCTGCAGAGCTTATTAGAACTACATGTATTTAAAATGAGGGTTGTATAGTAGGGACAATGCTTTCCCACACACAGCCTATTTCCTGTCTTTAATCCCATAAAAGAATACTGTCAACAGCCTGATTTAGCCTAAAATGGCAGATGACTCAGAACAAAAGGCTTCATGGTTACGTAAATATAATTTCTATTTATTGAGGTGTTGGTGACTTTATGCTTTGTCCTATTAATAGCTTTCACACAAACTCACTTTTCTCTTTTACATTTATTGGCATTTAAAGTTAGTCAATAGCCATCTGTAATTTAATACTTGGGACTTCTACAGGTCTGAAAGACTTTTGGGGTAGTAAGCACAGCTGGAAAGACAATTAATGGAAGGCTGGATTGTCCAATTTAGTCAAGCTTTCATTGTTTCAAGACAAATGCGATGGGTCACACCAGAATACTGCTTATCTTCTATGCATGTAAATATGTACGCATACAGACCTCCCTTACCGATGGGATACCATCCATGAATACACGCTTTAGGGCTCCCTGAATGTAGCTATTCAGGAAAACTGCTATAAAGTTGAAACTGGATGGTATAGAACCCCATTTCATCTACATAATTTCTCTCCCTCCATACCAAATACCTGTTGGAGATGTGGGAAGGCGGAAGGCACCATGCTGCACATTTGGTGGTCTTATTACACATGTCACCATGTTCTCTCTTGACTATACCCCAACGCAATTTATTTTACACCACACGACCCTACCCAAAAAAGACTACCACAAATTACTGGTTATGCAGATGGTGAATGTGGCAAGACTCTGCGTTCCTGCACTTTGGCGATCTGTACAAATCCTGATGATTAGAGAATAGTTTGCCAGGCTCTCAAAAATAGAGGTGATAGAAGACCGTATCCACATTTCCCAAGAGCGAATACAAAAATCTGCAAAAACATGGTCATGTTGGACTTGCTTCAAAACTGCTGAATGCTTCCAATCCTACTGAACGCTTCCAATCCTGCTGTTAGATACATTTATGACCCATGTAAATTGTTATTAGCAGAAACCGTCCTATTTAGGGTGGATGGACAGGAGTGGGGGAGTGGGTATAGTCCTTGATCCACCTATATCTTAAACTTGTAAAAAGGGGGGAAAACACTGCGCTAAAAGAGGAGTATCACAATGATATAGTGGAAATAAAGCAGCTGACACTCATACAAACAAAGTGAGCAAAATGTGATGAAAAAATTGTGTAGCGCTGAATGGTGGAGTATAAGTGTGTGAATACAATTACACATATAAAATAAGTGACAATGCACAATAAATAAATATAAAATGAAGTAAAAAATGTGAACTTTAAAGTATAGAGTCCAAGATCAGGCTCAAATAAGATGGATTTTAGTCCAAAATATCTAAAGAAGTCCAAATGGGATGGTCCGTATAAATATGGGAAATAAGTGGAACACTTTTCTTATGGAGTGGCCCAAGGAATGCGGCTGTGAAGCGGTAGGTATGGTACGAATAAACAGGTGCCTGTGGGTACATCAACGTTCACTGGTAAAATAGAAGTTGGGTACTCTTACCGGATAGGTTGGACACACATGTCATACGACAGTGGGTCAATAGGGCTTGATAACCTGATGAGGCCAGGTCAGGCCTATAGAGAGTGGTCGGATGGGTCCTGTTCGGTCCTATTCTATCCGACTCCGAATCCCAAGGGACGAATTCCAAATGGTGAATCCTGGTGTCACCGCTTGTAGACTCCGAATAGGTGGGTGCTCCGACCCAGGGTGTATCCAAGGAAGCAGCGAAAGTGGGGGGCTCGTGATGTGAGTATGGAAAAAAAGATAAAAAAGAGGCTCCGGATGGTGCAGATCAAAATAAACCAGTTGGTTTATTGGGGTGGTCAGATATAATGATAAATATATGACACAAGAATTAAAAAAGTGATCACAAAAATTTAATGGATGGTGGTATGAAAGCAATGTGGGGTACAGAGTATACCATCCATTTTATTTTTGTGATCACTTTTTTAATTCTTGTGTCATATATTTATAATTATATCTGACCACCCCAATAAACCAACTGGTTTGTTTTGATCTGCACCATCCGGAGCCTCTTTTTGTCCATACTCACATCACGAGCCCCCCACTTTCGCTGCTTCCTTGGATACACCCCGGGTCGGAGCACCAACCTATTCGGAGTCTACAAGCGGTGACACCAGGATTCACTATTTGGAATTCGCCCCTTGGGATTCGGAGTCGGATAGAATAGGACCGAACAGGACCCATCCGACCACTCTCTATAGGCCTGACCTGGCCTCATCAGGTTATCAAGCCCTATTGACCCACTGTCGTATGACATTTGTGTGTCCAACCTATCCGGTAAGAGTACCCAACTTCTATTTTACCAGTGAACGTTGAAGGACCCACAGGCACCTGTTTATTCGTACCATACCTACCGCTTCACAGTCGCATTCCTTGGACCACTCCATAAGAAAAGTGTTCCACTTATTTCCCATATTTATACGGACCATCCCATTTGGACTTCTTTAGATATTTTGGACTAAAATCCATCTTATTTGAGCCTGATCTTGGACTCTATACTTTAAAGTTCAAATTTTTTACTTCATTTTATATTTATTTATTGTGCATTGTCACTTATTTTATATGTGTAAGTGTATTCACACACTTCATAGTTTCATAGTTTCATAGTTAGTAAGGTTTAATAAAGACATCAGTCCATCCAGTTCAACCTGAGTGAGTGTCTACAATTGTCCCTATCCCTGTACATTGCACACTCACATCAGTCCCTACCCTCAAGGAGCCCAATTTTTTTTTTGGACAGAAGCCAATTAACCTACCTGCATGTCTTTGGATTGTGGGAGGAAACCGGAGCACCCGGAGGAAACCCACGCAGGCACAGGGAGAACATGCAAACTCCAGGCAGGTAGTGTCGTGGTTGGGATTCGAACCAGCGACCCTTCTTACTGCTAGGTGAGAGTGCTAACCACTACACCACTGTGCCGCCCGACACACTCCACCATTCAGCGCTATACTATTATATCTTAAACTTACCTTCCCCTTATGATCCCTCTCCTTCTCCCCCCTCCACTTCCGCCTTCTCTCTTTTTTTCATTCTCTCTTTTTTCCTTTCCTCTTTAGGTCTTTCTATCTTTTGTGCCCCCGCACACGGGCTTCATCGAACCTCACACATTACACACAGTGGGGGTGAAATAAATCTGCTCTGAGATGCAATTCTTCCTTGTTTGACAAATAATTTTATACTAAAAAATGTAAATACTGTATTGTTCCTACTGTTATACTCTGTGGCTTTGATGCCATCATTTATTTAAAGTGCTTACAAATGTTATGGACCTTCAACCAATGTTTTAGATGTTTGTACTGTACAGTATCTCACAAACGTGTTGCGAAGCATTTTTTAAAATAATTGTAATTACCCGCCCCTGTTAAACAGGGGCTTAAAAATTGTGCCTTAGGCACTGGTGCTGGTGCCACAACACTGCAACCCCTCACAGATACTGTACTTGGAGCACAGCAGTCACACGTGTTGCAAAGCATTTTTAAAAAAAATTGTAATTACCCGCCCCTGTTAAACAGGGGCTGAAAAATTGTGCCTTAGGCACTGGTGCTGGTGCCACAACACTGCAACCCCTCACAGATACTGTACTTGGAGCACAGCAGTCACACGTGTTGCGAAGCATTTTTTTAAAAAATTGTAAGTACACGCCCCTGTTAAACAGGGGCTGAAAAATTTGCCTTAGGCACTGGAGCTGGTGCCACAACACTGCAAACCCTCACAGATACTGTACTTGGAGCACAGCAGTCACACGTGTGGCTAAGCATTTTTTTAAAAAATTGTAAGTACAACGCCCCTGTTAAACAGGGGCTGAAAAAATTTGCCTTAGGCACTGGTGCTGGTGCCACAACACTGCAACCCCTCACAGATACTGTACTTGGAGCACAGCAGTCACACGTGTTGCGAAGCATTTTTTTAAAAAATTGTAAGTACACGCCCCTGTTAAACAGGGGCTGAAAAATTTGCCTTAGGCACTGGTGCTGGTGCCACAACACTGCAACCCCCTCACAGATACTGTACTTGGAGCACAGCAGTCACACGTGTTGTGAAGCATTTTTTTATAAAAATTGTATGTACACGCCCCTGTTAAACAGGGGCTGAAAAAATTGTGCCTTAGGCACTGGTGTGGTGGCATGGATCATTGAGGAGGAGGAAGAGGATAGTCAGTGAACATAAGAGGACAGTCACTCAGCATCAGCATAGGCAGTCTTGAAGGGATGTGATATTAAAAATTATTCGGTTATATCCGCCTCAGGTGCCTGGTAGCTGGTGGTGATCCAAGACTGATTCATTTTGATGAAGGTCAGTCGATCAACCGAGGCGGTGGACAGGCGCACCCTATGATCGGTGACAAATCCTCCAGCAGCACTGAATGTGCGTTCGGAAAGAACGCTGGAGGCAGGACAGGCCAGTAGCTCAATTGCATACTGTGCAAGCTCTGGCCAGTGATCCATCCTCAGGACCCAGTAAGCCAGAGGATTTTCGGTGGGAAAGGTGTCCAAGTCTGACCTTGCCCCAAGGTATTCCTGCACCATGTATATCAGACGCTGGCGATGGTTGCTGGAACCGATCATACCTTGGGGCTGCGGACTAAAAAATTGTCTGAACGCATCGGTCAGACGTCCACCTTCCCCACCGCTCCTTCTGCTACTGACCGAAGCCTCAGCAACTCGTCGCCCAGGACCAGGAGTTTGTAGCCTCCCAGTTTCTGGGAACGCGTTGCACAGACCTTTCTGCAAGGCCTCCCTGAGATGTCTCATCCTCTGCTCCCTCTGCGACGGCAAGATAAGGTCCGCAACCTTACCCTTGTACCGCGGATCAAGGAGAGTGGCCAGCCAGTAATGGTCCCTCTCCTTGATCCGAAGAACACGAGGATCCTTCCGCAGGCTTTGCAGGATCAGGGAGGCCATGCAGCGTAGGTTAGCTGAGGCATTCGGTCCGGAGTCTTCTGGGTCACTGAGGATGACATGATCGCCAGCCACCTCCTCCCAGCCATGTACAAGTCCACTGGTTTGTTGGGACTGTACATCATCCCTAAAAGACTGCTGCTGCTGATGCTGAGTGCCAGGCTCCACCTCCATGCTGACACAATCCTCCTCCTCCTCCTCCTCCTCCTCATCCTCTTCCTGTGTGATGGGTGGGACAGAAGGAACACTGTCTGGATAAAGGGGGCCTTGAGAGGCAAGGAAGTCCTCCTCTTCCTGCCTCTGTTCTGCCTCAAGTGCCCTGTCCATTATCCCACGCAGCGTATGCTCCAACAGGTGGACAAGAGGGACAGTGTCACTGATGCATGCACTGTCACTGCTCACCATCCTCGTGGCCTCCTCAAATGGTGAGAGGACAGTGCATGCATCCCTGATCATGCTCCACTGACGTGGGGAAAAAAAACCAAGCTCCCTGACCCTGTCCTGGTGCCATAGTCGCAAAGGTACTCATTGATGGCCCTCTGCTGCGTGTGCAGTCGTTGCAGCATGGCCAACGTTGAGTTCCACCTGGTGGGCATGTCACATATTAGGCGGTTCTTGGGCAGGTTCAGCTCCTTTTGCAGCTCAGTCAGCCGAGCACTGGCATTATAAGATCGGCGGAAATGCACACAGACTTTCCTGGCCTGCCTCAGGACATCCTGTAAGCCTGGGAACCTGCCCAAGAACCGCTGCACCACCAGGTTGAGGACGTGAGCCATGCAGGGCACATGGGTGAGCTGCCCCTGTCGCAGGGCGGAGAGGAGGTTGGTGCCATTGTCAGAAACGACCATTCCTGGCTTAAGCTGACGTGGCGTCAACCACCTCTCGGCCTGCCCCTGCAGAGCTGCCAGAACCTCTGGCCCAGTGTGGCTCCTGTCCCCCAAACACACCAGCGCAAGCACGGCATGGCATCTTTTGCCTGCGTACTTGCGTAGCCCCTTGTACGCCTACGGAGCACCGCTGGTTCCAAGGACAGAGCACTGGAGGAAGAAGAAGAGGAGGGGGTGGAGGAGAGAGGTGTGTCACAACCAGTAGCAGTAGTAGCGTTTTGGAGGCGTGGTGGCGGAACAACCTCCAACACTACTGCACCTTGTCCTGCATCCCTCCCAGCTGCCAATAGAGTGACCCAATGGGCCGTGAAAGAAAGGTACCGTCCCTGTCCATGCCTGCTGGACCATGAGTCAGCGGTAATATGCACCTTACCGCTGACCGCCCTGTCCAGCGAGGCATGGACATTGCCCTCCACATGCCGGTAGAGAGACGGAATCGCCTTCCGTGAGAAAAAGTGGCGTTTGGGAACCTGCCACTGAGGAACCGCACATTGAACAAACTCACGGAAGGGGGCCCGAGTCTACCAACTGAAAAGGCAGCAGTTGAAGTGCTAGCAATTTAGCCAAGCTAGCATTCAACCGCTGGGCATGTGGATGGCTGGGAGTGTACTTCTTTCTACGGTCCAGCAGCTGGGGCAGGGAAATTTGCCTGCTGCAATCGGACGTCGGTGTACTGCAAGTACTTGGTTGTGACACACCTAATTCTACACCTTCAGTCCTCTCAGAGCAGCTTTCAGAGAGGACTGAAGGTGTAGTGGGGATGGAGATCCCAGCTGATGAGGAGCAAGGAGAGGTCCGCTTAGTTCTTTGGTGTGGGTCTTTTATGTGTGCCTGCCAACGAGCTGCATGGCAGGTCGACATATGTCTGGTCATGCTTGTGGTGCCCAAGCGGCTGATGTTTTGGCCACGCGAGATACGCTTGAGACAAATATTGCAAATAGCAGTGGTGCGATCTGATGCACTCGTCTCAAAAAAGGCCCACACCAAAGAACTTTTCTGATAACGTGCAGAGGCAGCGCCCTGCACAGGCGGAGCTCTGCGGTGTTGTACAGTTGCTGTGCTGGCCTCTAGCTGGCCTCCAGGGGGCATCCTGCCTCGTTGGACATGTGACGCCGCATCCTCCTCCTCCTCGTCCTCCTCCTCATCCTCTCTCCCTTCAGGCACCCACGTGGAGTCAGTGACCTCATCATCCCCTCCCTCTTCACCACTAGAGCAAACCTGGCAGTAAGCTGCAGCTGGTGGAACAGTACTGCCAGATTCCTCAAGCTGGGTATCATCATCCGAGCCTTCGAATCGTTGGGCATCCTCCTGGGCATGTACCCAACACTGTGCTCAAAGAGTTCGGGGGACTCCTCAGGAGGACATGGTGGGTCTAGGGAAGGGGTGGCTGATGATGCTCTGCCAGTACCCTGAGCCTGGGTGAGAGAGGATGAGGAGGATGAGGAGGGCTTGGTCATCCATTCTACCAAGCCTTCAGCATGATGCGCCTCCACATGTCCAGCTGCCGAAAACAAAGACGCGCGTGTCCCATGGCCACGTGCTGATGACGATGCACGACCACGTCCACGGCCACGGCCACGTCCACTAGAAACAGAGCCTGCCTGCCCTGTGTTCTTGGCTCTGCACGCTCTGCCTCCCCTTGGCGGTCTTCCAGCCATTGTAGTCGGTAGTCCTGTGGGTGCTGCTGAGAAGAATATATAGGAGCTCTGTGTGATGCCACTAACACACTAGAAGTCCTATGGGTGCTTCTGCAAAGAAAATAGAGGAGCTCTGTGTGATGCCACTAACACACTAGAAGTCCTGTGGGTGCTGCTGAGAAGAAAATATAGGAGCTCTGTGTGATGCCACTAACACACTAGAAGTCCTATGTGCTTCTGCAAAGAAAATAGAGGAGCTCTGTGTGATGCCACTAACACACTAGAAGTCCTGGGTGCTGCTGAGAAGAAAATATAGGAGCTCTATGCCACTAACACACTAGAAGTCCTATGGGTGCTTCTGCAAAGAAAATAGAAAATAGAGGAGCTCTGTGTGATGCCACTAACACACTAGAAGTCCTGTGGGTGCTGCTGAGAAGAAAATATAGGAGCTCTGTGTGATGCCACTAAACACACTAGAAGTCCTATGGGTGCTTCTGCAAAGAAAATAGAGGAGCTCTGTGTGATGCCACTAACACACTAGAAGTCCTGTGGGTGCTTCTGAGAAGAAAATAAAGCTCTGTGTGATGCCACTCTAGAAGTCCTGTGGGTGCTGCAAAGAAAATATAGGAGCTCTGTGTGATGCCACTAACACACTAGAAGTCTGTGGGTGCTTCTGCAAAGAAAATAGAGGAGCTCTGTGTGATGCCAAACACACTAGAAGTCCTGTGGGTGCTTCTGAGAAGAAAATATAGGAGCTCTGTGTGATGCCACTAACACACTAGAAGTCCTTATGGGTGCTGCTGAGAAGAAAATAGAGGAGCTCTGTGTGATGCCACTAACACACTAGAAGTCCTGTGGGTGCTGCTGAGAAGAAAATATAGGAGCTAACTGTGCTTCTGGGAAGAAAATATAGGACTGTGTGATGGGACTAACACACTAGAAGTCCTATGGGTGCTTCTGGCAACAAAATATAGGATCTCTGTGTGTGATGGGACTAAACACTTCAAGTCCTATGGGTGCTTCTGGGAAGAAAATATAGGTCTGTGTGATGGGACTAAACACACTTCAAGTCCTATAGGTGCTTCTGGGAACAAAATATATGATCTCTGTGTGATGGGACTAACACAAGTCCTATAGGTGCTTCTGGGAACAAAATAGAGGATCTCTGTGTGATGCCACTAACACACACTAGAAGTCCTGTAGGTGCTTCTGGGAAGAAAATATAGGAGCTCTGTGTGATGCCACTAACACACTAGAAGTCCTATGGTGCTTCTGGGAACAAAATAATGATCTCTGTGTGATGGGAAACACACTTCAAGTCCTATAGGTGCTTCTGGGAACAAAATATATGATCTCTGTGTGCTGGGACTAACACACTTCAAGTCCTATAGGTGCTTCTGGAACAAAATATAGGATCTCTGTGTGATGGGACAAAGAAAATAGAGGAGGTCTGTGTGATGGGACTAACACACTTCAAGTCCTATAGTGCTTCTGGGAACAAAATATATGATCTCTGTGTGATGGGACTAACACACTTCAAGTCCTATAGGTGCTTCTGGGAACAAAATAGATGATCTCTGTGTGATGCCACTAACACACTAGAAGTCCTATGGGTGCTTCTGGGAAGAAAATATAGGATCTGTGTGATGGGACTAACACACTTCAAGTCCTATAGGTGCTTCTGGGAACAAAATATATGATCTCTGTGTGATGGGGACTAACACACTTCAAGTCCTATAGGTGCTTCTGGGAAGAAAATAGATGAGCTCTGTGTGATGGGACTAACACACTTCAAGTCCTATAGGTGCTTCTGGGAACAAAATATAGGATCTCTGTGTGATGGGACTAACACACTTCAAGTCCTATGGGTGCTTCTGGGAAGAAAATATAGGATCTCTGTGTGATGGGACTAACACACTTCAAGTCCTATAGGTGCTTCTGGAACAAAATATAGGATCTCTGTGTGATGGGACTAACACACTTCAAGTCCTTATAGGTGCTTCTGGGAAGAAAATAGAGGATCTCTGTGTGATGGGACTAACACACTTCAAGTCCTATAGGTGCTTCTGGGAACAAAATATAGGATCTCTGTGTGATGGGACTAACACACTTCAAGTCCTATAGGTGCTTCTGGGAACAAAATATATGATCTCTGTGTGATGGGACTAACACACTTCAAGTCCTATAGGTGCTTCTGGGAACAAAATATAGGATCTCTGTGTGATGGGACTAACACACTTCAAGTCCTATAGGTGCTTCTGGGAACAAAATATATGATCTCTGTGTGATGGGACTAACACACTTCAAGTCCTATAGGTGCTTCTGGGAACAAAATATAGGATCTCTGTGTGATGGGACTAACACACTTCAAGTCCTATAGGTGCTTCTGGGAACAAAATATATGATCTCTGTGTGATGGGACTAACACACTTCAAGTCCTATAGGTGCTTCTGGGAACAAAATATAGGATCTGTGTGATGGGACTAACACACTTCAAGTCCTATATGTGCTTCTGGGAACAAAATATAGGATCTCTGTGTGATGGGACTAACACACTTCAAGTCCTATAGGTGCTTCTGGGAACAAAATATATGATCTCTGTGTGATGGGACTAACACACTTCAAGTCCTATAGGTGCTTCTGGGATATAGGATCTCTGTGTGATGGGAACAAAATATAGGATCTCTGTGTGATGGGACTAACACACTTCAAGTCCTATAGGTGCTTCTGGGAACAAAAATATATGATCTCTGTGTGATGGGACTAACACACTTCAAGTCCTAACACACTTCAAGTCCTATAGTGCTTCTGGGAACAAAATATAGGATCTCTGTGTGATGGGACTAACACACTTCAAGTCCTATGGGTGCTTCTGGGAAGAAAATATAGGAGCTCTGTGTGATGAACACACTACAAGTCCTATAGGTCTTCTGGGAAGAAAATATAGCTCTGCCTGCCTGCCACGAAACACTACAAGTCCTATAGGTGCTCTGCGTGATGGGACTAACACACTTCAAGTCCTATAAGGTGCTTCTGGGAACAAATTATAGGAGCTCTGCCTGCCTGCCACAAAAACTACAAGCCCCTCTTTCTAAATCAATCTGTGTAAATGAATCTATCTAACTCAATCTCTCTAAGTAAATCTCTCTAACTAACTAAATAAAGTCCTATAGGTGCTTCTGGGAAGAAAAATATAGGTCTGTGTGATGGGACTAAACACACGTCAAGTCCTATAGGTGCTTCTGGGAACAAAATATATGATCTCTGTGTTGATGGGACTAACACATTCAAGTCCTATAGGTGCTTCTGGGAACAAAATACAGTATCTCACAAAAGTTAGTGTTAAAATTTTGTAAGTGTTTTGTAAATATTTTATAATCTTTTCATGTGACAACACTGAAGAAATTACACTTTGCTATAATGTAAAGTAGTGATTGTACAGCTTGTATAACAGTGTAAATTTGCTGTCCCCTTAAAATAACTCAACATACAACCATTAATGTCTAAACCGCTGGCACCAAAGTGAGTACACCCCTAAGTGAAAATGTCTAAATTGGGCCCAATTAGCCATTTTCCCTCCCCGCTGTCATGTGACTCGTTAGTGTTACAAGGTCTCAGGTGTGAATTGGGAGCAGGTGTGTTAAATTAAATCTTAAAATGTATTTAAATTAATCTGCTATTACATTTAACACTACCCTCCCAGACTGGAAATGCTACTGTCTGCTGTGCCTCTTGTTCTCATTCCTCCAGAGTTGTTCCTTACTAATACAGGAGGTGTGTTACTGGCCAGATCACCCGTTGAAAACAGATGGGAGTATGCCAGAGAAAAGAAAACTGATGCTGCCACCACATCTAGTGATTGGTAAGCTTCAATATATAATACATTATGGATTTAATAACACTTTAAAGGTGAAAGTAGCAGCCATAATGGATCTAAAACCTATAGAAAAATATATGGTTAAAAAAAAAAAAAGCTAATCACAACTTGTACAGAGTGCCCCTTGGCACAATAGTGTAACCCTTTTGATGCTGGAGCCTAGTTTTATTTTTTTATTTTTTTTAATTACACATTAAAATGACTGAATATTACTTAAAATCCCCCAAATATTCCATACAGCTTTGTAAGAATCGGTCAGTGGCAGTACACAGTACACAACAGTGTAATAGCATAGTTTGTCAGCTTCTTTTTTCAGTACCATACATCATTGTCTTAAAGGATAAGATCACCTTTTAGAGCATGGTATACCAGTATACACCTATATTTACATCCTCTCCCTGCACCTGCCAACACATTTTGAAAACAACAAGCTTTGCCCAAACATCTGAGTCATTCATTCACAGAAATCTGTGAATGAGAAAACTACAAGTGCCGTCTGCCACCGTAATGAGCAAGCATGTAGTTTATTCACAAGCTCTGCAGCTTTCAAACTGACAGCCCATACATAAGCACTACAGTAGGAGAAATTGGGCAGCAGCAGGCTATATTTAAAGAATAGATTTACCTTCAGAACATGTCTTACCTGTATTTAGGTCATCACATGTAACTTGTTCTAGCACCCCAGGTGGGGGTTCCTTTCCCCTGAAGCAGCTGTCACATTTAAAATTGGCATGACTCAGTGGGGCTCTGTCCACATAACCACCTCATTTATTCACAGGGATCCGTGAATGAATAAACTATAAGTCTTATCTTCCACTGTGGAATACAGACTTCTAGTTATAAATAGACTATGAGTGCACTGATCAGCGTACGTGTAGTCCACTGACACTTTCTGCAGGTTTCTAACTGAAAGTCCAACTTAGGTACAGGCAGAAAACTGGAGGATGTGTCTGCAGGAGCCTGACATTGCACCCACAATCTACTGATCACAAGTGCAATGCTTTGCAGACTTCTGTGGTGAAAATAATAAATGAACAATGTTTTCCTGCAAAAATATGTACATTTATTCTTTTTTCTTGAAAGGTGAACTTAGCCTTCAATTAAAGAATAAAAAGGCCCCAGATGACACAGAAGCACAGGTAGGGTTTTACTAAAAAATAACAATATTGCAGATGACACAGCAGTGTAAAAAATAAATAGCAATGGTATATATCAATTTATTGGAGATAAAAAGCACAGGCTGGGGAATTAAGATACTACAAAGGATACAGCAATATACAGTAAAACTGGCCAGCATAGGCCTAACTGGTCCGTGCCTAAATTTTATTTATGTATGGGGATAGGGGGGGGGGGGGGGGGGGGGGGGGGGGGGGGACTGAAAATGAGTAATGTAAGGTGAGGTATTTTAGATGCATGCTGCTCTTGTATTTATTAAAAAAAAAGTAGAAAGACTCCAAATTAAAAGAAAAAAGTAGATAAGGTTTTAACAAATAATCAGTTAGCTATCATTCAGTTGTTGCAGACAGATATTGGTGCTTAAAGGATAAGTTCCCCTTTGGGAACATGTTACATGTTCCAACCGTTTTTAGGGTGGAACATGTAACATATTCCCGCTCATGCAGTTGTACCGACAGCCTTTGCAGCTGAGAGCTTGTAGTTTGCAATGAACTACAAGGGTGCTGTTAAGTGCTCTGGGTTGTTGATTGATTTTTCCTGTTATTGTGTAACTGCCTGCTTGTAGGAGGTATGAGAAGACAGCTTACACTGGCAGCCTGCTGGAGCCCTGCATTGAACCCACGATCTGCTGATAGTGGGTGCAATGCTTTCCAGACTCGTACAAAAAAAAAAGTAAATGCACATTTTTTTTACCTGCAAAAAATGGTAATTTATAATTTTTTTTAAAAGGTGAACTTATACTTTAAAATGTATGAGTGTGCAGATCTATGCACACAGGCAAGGCACATAAGAAAATGTACACCAACACTACAATTAAAAAAACTCCAGAATAGTTATTAAGAGTAAATGCAAGCACAGCCAGTAAAATCTCATATAAACTTTATTGTGATTTTAAATGCCATGTGGGTTATCCACTTTGCACTACAAGTGAAAACTACAAGTGCAAAGTGCACTTGAAATTGCACTGAAAGTGCACTTGGAAGTGCAGTCACTGTAGATCTGAGGGGGACATGCAAGGAAAATAAAAAACAGCATTTTAGTTTGCACATGATTGAATAATAAAATCAGCAGAGCTTCCCCTCATTTCAGATCTACCCCTCAGATTTACAGCGACTGTACTTCCAAGTGCACTCTCAGTGCAATTTCAAGTGCACTTTGCACTTGTAGTTTGCACTTGTAGTGCAAAGTGGATTTACCTTTTGTAAATAACCCCCATGTTTTAAAACAAATAAATAAACAGGTTTATTCTTACCTGTTCAATGCAATGGAATTGCACAATGGAATTGCACAGAGCGGCCCGAACCTCCACTTCTCAGTTCCCCTACTGGCGCCTCTGGCTCTTCCCCTCCACTGAGTGCCTCCATAGAAAGCTGCTTTCTATGGGGCACTCGCGCAAGCTTGCTCCTGACACTCGGCCCCATCCCTCATTACTGGCTTTGAGTGACAGCAGCGGGATCCATGTAGCCTGTTATAAGTGTAGTGCGTGTGGACAGGGACAAGCTGTGAAAAGAATCAATTGCAACAGCTAAAATTAGGAAATATGTATTTTGAAAAAAGAACCACATGCAGCATGTTATGACCGTGGAGCATGTGGACAGGCTGTAAAGAAGGCGTAAGACAAACATCAGCACCTTTAAAATGTAAAAGCTTTAAAACCAGCAGCTTTACAATGTAAAAATCCTTCCCTCCCTTTTCCCCCAAATTCTCCAAGATACACAGCATGTTTCCCCCAAAGCAGTGGATGCGGCCCTTTGTTTGCCTTTATCTGGCTCTTGGAACACTATTCCTCCCACTGATAAGAAGCACTATTACTGACAGCAACTATGAGGAACCATTCCTTCCACTGACACCAACAGTGGGGCATTATTCCTCCTACTGACATCAACAATGGAACACTATTCCTCCTATTGACACCAATGATGGAGCATAATTCCTCTTACTGACACCAATGATGGAACACTATTCTTCCCACTAATGCCAGCGATGGGGCACTATTCTTCCCACTAATGCCAATGATGGGGCACTATTCCTCCTCCTACCAACCACAGGTGCTATGCAAAATTTTTACTCTCGTTGACCACCAAGCATGAGGCAATGTCTACTCCCACTGACACTGGTGCATTTTCTACTCACACTGGCCACACCGTCCGGCCCCACTATAGTATGAAGGGCAATAAACTGGCCCTTTGTTTGGAAAGTTTGGAGACTCCTGACCTAAATGACATTCATTAAGAGTTTACATCTACTTTAAGAGACCAGTGAGTATTAGCCTTAAACTAATCTGTCCCTATGCACTTTACTAGCAGCACTTCCTATGCTTTCCTAATCCCTATTACAGCTAAGCATATTTTCAAAGTGGCTGCTGGGAATCCAACCTGTTATAATAATGGGGCTGGTTTATCCACACAACCCCTTATTGGCCCTTCTATGCCATCTGACCCATGTACAAAGGCCAGGAAATATATTATTTGTAGTTGGATGCTATGGCCACCAAATCATGCATTAGTTAGCCGAGTCTGCGAAGGTGTTGGGTTTGACTCAAACTCCAATCTCATTCCTAACTGCATCTCCACTAGGTGATTTCACCTTCTCTATTTCTATAAGTAATACAAAAAACATTTTCAAGTTGTCACCCGAACAAGAGGTATGGGAAAACGAGGTCACCTATTCTAGTAACAACTACCTAAAAGAGGAATTCTCTTCATTTTTTGTAAAAAAATACTTTTCACTTTCTGTTTTGTTTCTGGGGCAGCAACTGCAAGGATATATCAAAAATGGGACACAGACAGCAAAAACTTAAACTGCCAATACGCTTTCTCTACTATATCAAAAATAAACATGTTTAGGCTATGCATCCACTTTGGAGATATATTGTATGTGACATAAGTCATATTTCCTCATAGGCTGGTCAAAGAAGAGATTGTGTTTGAGTTTAAAAAAATCCCTTGCACTTGAAAATTCAAGAAATATTCAGAATATTTAATATGGACATTCTACTATTTTAGGGTCATTTTTTCATATTTTACATTTTGAAAAAATGACAGGTATCTTTTGGATTGTAACTGTAGGCTAAACCATTGTTTGTACTGATAACATGCTTTAAAAGACTAAAATAGCTGGAGCATCATTTTGACCAATATCTCCTTTTTTTACCTTAAAATACTGTGAGGGTGTTTTTGCTCACTGAATTTAAAGAATATTTGTAAATCTTATATAAAATCTCTCCAAAGCCAGCTGTTTTCAACCAGATCAGTGATTAAGAAAGCTAAGCTGGCAATACACTAATATAAATTAGTTTGAAATGCTTTGTTTTATTCATTGTTCATTCAACTTTCTAATTCTTAGGCTACTTTCACACTGGGGCGGGCGGGTGCCGGCAGTATAGCAGCGCTATATTTAGCACCGCTGTACCGTAGTTTTAGCGGCGCTATGTGGCTGCTAGCGGGGTGGTTTTGACCACCGCTAGCAGCCGAAAAAGGGTTGAAACCTCCCGCAAAGCACCGCTTCAGTGGCGCTTTGCCGGCGGGTTTGCAGCGCTGCCCCATTGTTTTCAATGGGAAGGGGCACTTTAGGAGCGGTGAATACACTGCTCCTATAGCGCTGCAAAGATGCGGCTTGAAGGACTTTTTTGACCGTCCTGCAAGCACACTGCTCCAGCGTGAAAGCCCTCCGGCTTTCTCACTGGAGACACAGGAGAGGCGATTTACAGGCGCTATACAGGCGCTATTTTTAGCGCTGTAGCACCTGTAAAGCGCCTCAGTGTGAAAGTAGCCTTAATGAGGGCAAATCAGCATTCAATTTTGACCACAGTGCTAAAAAAAAAATAAAAAGAGAAGGATGGAATTTTTTTCTTGAATTAACAATTTTCTAACTTGGGAAAATTCAAACACTTCAAAATTGATTGCTAGAAGAAATATTTTTGGTACTTTCGAATGACATATATCACATCACCGATTGTACTCTGAGAATTCTTGCGAACATTCACTTGAAAATGTTTTTCTGCATTAAGGACAATGGAAAGATCTGGAGTGTAACCTCTCTATACTTATCTATAGGTCTAAATGGCTCCTTTATTCAACCATTTGTATTTAGGAATGCTCTTTTTGGGTGACAATCTAATGTGTCACCTTCTCGCCCCCCCCCCCCCCCCAGTATTACCTGCACTTATTATCTAGCCTTCTTTTATCTATTCAAATAAACTTGGTGGGCCATTAAAGCAGGGTTTAGTTTAAGGGTTGGTCTGTTCCTCATGATGTCTACTGGTATGGTTTGATATGGTATCTGCACAATCAATCTACCCACAAATGTCCATGGGTAGCTCACCCCCACCATATTAGTTGTCTGTTTAGAGCGGTGTTTCTTAATTCCAGTCCTCAAGGCGCCCCAACAAGTCATGTTTTCAGGATTTCCCTCAGGTGAAACGGCTGTGGTAATTACTAAGGCAGTGAAACTGATCAGATGACCTGTGCAAAATAATGGAGAGCCTGAAAACATGACCTGTTGGGGCGTCTTGAGGACTAGATTAGAGTCTATAAACTGCATGTTTCCTTGCAGTTATAAAAGGAGAATTTACAAATCTGTGCATGAAATATTGGAGTGATATAAATAAGGGATTTTTGTGCAGATGAGAAACAAACAACCACCGCTCCAAGACTCTCCTCCCAAGCGAATGCTCCTGTGTGGGAGCCCCAGGTGCTGGCTAATAGCACAATGATTGGAAATCAAAAAAGGAAGAACTCCGGACAGCCGCACACCGAGAAAATACAATCCAAAAAGTTTATTTAAAAGCAAAAAACACTGATGGTTTTTCAATTTAATTTGAAAAGTTGTGCATATATATAAACATTGGTGTATATATAAAAAAAAGGTAAATAAAAAGGTAAATAAAGGTAAGGAAAGTGCACCTTTAAAATACACCTTACAAAGTAAAAAAAGAACACCTTTAAATTACGCCTTAAAATGCTATGTGCATAAATTGATGAATCAAACGTGCACGTGAACAAATAAATAAATAAATGAGTGGATGAATAAATATTGATCGATAAATGAATTGCACTGCGTGTCTTCATAAAACAAAAAGTCTGCGTGATAAACAAACGATCCTCCAATCTGATGGATCAGCAATATGGCGATAGTGACAGTTCAAAGAAACATGCAACAGTATGGTTCTGTGTGGATATTCCGTGAGTGATCCAAACCTTCCACCTTAGATATCACCGTGTTAGAGGGTTTATCCCCTTTTGGGGGTACACTCACCAGAAGTATACTTAAAAAACGCCTGTAGTATTAGACCATGAGGACCTTCTCCACCAGCATCAGCTACAGATTTCACCAGCGCGTGAATACAACCAGAACATCAGCCTCCTTCTCCAGTGTTATTCAGTCATATCCCCCTCAGCGCGGTTATTAAAGTTGTGCATGAAAATAAACATGGGGCCACATGGGGCCACATAGCGTAATATTGCTAAAAATTTATTTTTTATTTTTTCATTTATTGAAACAATTTTTCCCCTTAAACATAGAAATTCCCCCTAGTGGGTTAAGCGTACCAGAAATGGTTAAAATTGCAGCATTTGGATAAATGTATAAGCGATACTGTGCCTGCTCAATAGCGCCGGATGTGGAGCCTTTCCGATTCTCTCCGCTTATACATTTATCCAAATGCTGCAATTTTAACCATTTCTGGTACGCTTAACCCACTAGGGGGAATTTCTATGTTTAAGGGGAAAAATTGTTTCAATAAATGAATTTTTAGCAATATTACGCTATGTGGCCCCATGTTTATTTTCATGCACAACTTTAATAACCGCGCTGAGGGGGATATGACTGAATAACACTGGAGAAGGAGGCTGATGTTCTGGTTGTATTCACGCGCTGGTGAAATCTGTAGCTGATGCTGGTGGAGAAGGTCCTCATGGTCTTATACTACAGGCGTTTTTTAAGTATACTTCTGGTGAGTGTACCCCCAAAAGGGGATAAACCCTCTAACACGGTGATATCTAAGGTGGAAGGTTTGGATCACTCACGGAATATCCACACAGAACCATACTGTCGCATGTTTCTTTGAACTGTCACTATCGCCATATTGCTGATCCATCAGATTGGAGGATCGTTTGTTTATCACGCAGACTTTTTGTTTTATGAAGACACGCAGTGCAATTCATTTATCGATCAATATTTATTCATCCACTCATTTATTTATTTATTTGTTCACGTGCACGTTTGATTCATCAATTTATGCACATAGCATTTTAAGGCGTAATTTAAAGGTGTTCTTTTTTTACTTTGTAAGGTGTATTTTAAAGGTGCACTTTCCTTACCTTTATTTACCTTTTTATTTACCTTTTTTTTATATATACACCAATGTTTATATATATGCACAACTTTTCAAATTAAGTTGAAAAACCATCACTCAGCGCTGCTATAAGTATCGGATAGACACAGCCATAGAGCATTCTGGTGTCTAACCCCTTATTTATATCACTCCAATTTTACTGTTATTTTTAAGCAGCTGCTACAAAATGTATTTAGCACAACACTGAAATCAATTTTTGTAATCACATTTTATTACATCTATATACAATTTATATCTATTTATTTATTTATAATTTTGTATACACAGTTTTACATTTAATATTTATTCATTTATTTATTCACTCACAGAATATATATTTATTTATTTATTTATATATTTGTCTACCACACTACTATTTGGGGTCTACATCACTCACTACCCCAAATATTGTAAGTACACGCACCCTAGTAGCGCAGAGAGGTGTTGAGCATAGGAGGGTGGAAATCTCAAAACACCACTTATTTACGGTGTGTGTGAAATATCTTCATGAAAACACGAGAACAGTCATCATGTGAAAATTTAGCTGTTATATCAAAATTTATGAATGTATTCCTAAACATATGTACTCACAATGAAACACACACAGCTGTGTAGGAGTTGACCTACAATGCAGTACAGCATGTACTATGTTGTAAGAATAGTTGTGACATAATCCCTTGCAGTTTTGTAATGTATAAGGAAGCTGAACATCAACAACTTTTACTGTAAAGATATACATGAAACTTCTTTCATTTTAAATTACATTCTATACATACTATACGTATAGAATATACTAATTTTAAATGACACACTATGCATACTATTTATACAGGTGCATCTCATAAAATTAGAATATGATCAAAAAGTTTCTTTATTTCAGTAATACAATTTAAAAAGTGAAACGCATATTTTTTATATAGATGCGTTACACACAGAGGGATATGTTTCAAGCATTTCTTTCTTTTAATTTTGATGGTTATGGCTTATAAATAGTGAAAACCCAAAATTCAGCATCTCAGAAAATTTGAATATTACACAAGACCAATAAAATTTTTTTTTTTTAATTCAGAAATGTTGGCTTACTGAAAAGTATGTCCATGTACAGTAGTATGCACTTAATACTGGGTCAGGGCCATTTTTGCATGAATTACTTGTAGCGCTACCACCGTAGGGGCCGCTGGTGAATGTGGCTGTCTCCCACCCTGCACAGCCAGGCACATGCATTTCCAGTCACTCAAAGACAAGAAGCAGTCCTTAACCACTTCAATACCGCTAACCGTCATATGACGTCCACAAGGTGGATCTCCCATCCAGGGTGGACATCATATGACGTCCTCCTATTCCCGGCTGTCTAGGGGGCTCGTGTGCCCGCGGCATTGCTCGGGACCCGGTGCGTGTGCCCGGCGGCCGCGATGTCCGCCGGGCACCCCGCGATTGCCCGGGAAAACAGCGGGCCGTGGAGCTGTGTGTGTAAACACACAGCTCCACGTCCTGTCACTGGAGAGGAGACCGATCATGTGTTCCAAGTACAGAGGAACACCGATCGGTTTCCTCCCCTTGTGAGTCCCCTCCCCACACAGTTAGAATCACTCACATAGGGAACATATTAACCCCTGCAGCACCCCCTAGTGTTAACCCCTTCCCTGCCAGTCACATTTACACAGTAATCAGTGCAATTTTATAGCAACGATCGCTGTGTAAATGTGAATGGTCCAAAAAATGTGTCAAAAGGGTCCGAAGTGTCCGCCGCAAAGTCGCAGTCACGAAAAAAACGCAGATCGCCGCCATTACTAGTAAAAAAAAAAAAAAAATTAAAATGCAATAATCTATCCCCTATTTTGTGAACGCTATAACTTTTGCGCAAACCAAACAATAAACGCTTATTGCGATTTCCTTTTACCAAAAATATGTAGAAGAATACGTATCGGCCTAAACTGAGTAAAAAATGTATTTATTTTTTTAAAAAAATGGATATTTATTATAGCAAAAAGTTAAAAATATAGTGTTTTTTTTCAAAATTGTCGCTTTTCTTTTGTTTATGGCGCAAAAAATAAAAACCGCAGAGGTGATCAAATACCACCAAAAGAAGGCTCTATTTGTGGCAAAAAAAGGACGTCAATTTTGTTTGGGTGCACTGTCGCACGACTGCGCAATTGTCAGTTAAAGCGACGCAGTGCCGAATCGCAAAAAGTGCTCTGGTAAAGAAGGGGATAAAATTGCCCGGGGCTGAAGCAGTTAAAGCTTTGTTTTTTTTATTATTAGGGGAATTGAACTTGGATGGGGAAGGGTGCATTTAGAATGCCCATTTAATCGATGAAACTCTGTAGGCACTTGAACTATTTACATTCCCGTATATACATTCTCTCCTTTTTTACCTCCAGCACACACTTGCTTGCAGACTATCACGCCCAGGACCAGCTAGCACAGGTTTCAGACTCAACACAATCTTAGCTGAGTCTGGATGAATGCCTTTTGCAGGCAGGGACCGTGGGCCCCCTATGGTGTAGCAAAAAAGTCTTTAGTGCTAGCTGTCCTATCTGTGACTACTGCTTCCAGTACCACTTCTTCAGGCACTGCCAGCCCTCCTGGCTGCAGCTGCCCCTTTCCACTGCCCCTGCCACCACAGTCCTCCTGACTGGCTCTGCACCCATTCCAGACTACTCCATCCCAGTTCTCTTAGGCGTGCCTCCCAGTCCCCCTGACTGTGTGTCACTCTCCAGCCCTCTTGGCTGCTCCTGTTCCTCATGAAGACTTATGGAGACCTCCCCCTGTCCTCTCCTTGCTCCCATGCCTCCTGGCCAGGACACCTCCATGTGTTTTGAGAGGGTCCTGTCCACACCCGAGCCCAGGCCCAATGTCACTCCCCCGCAGACTAGGGAGCTCTCTCAAAGGCCACGGCAGCCTAACACTCCATCTTCAGCTTCCACCTGAACTCCGCACTGCCCCAGCAGGGGTGACCCGCAATGTTTAAGGGGGCCTGCCCCCTGCCAACCATTCTGTTGGGGATTGGTCAGGGTCCTTAGAATACTCCAGGCAGCTCCACCTTACTTCCCCTCCTATTCTTCTAGAACTTTCCAGTACATTCTAATGTAGGGTCTCAGTGATGCTGCCTGTGAGTCATCCAGCTCTCCCTGGATCTCTGCCCTACCCAGGAAAAACACAAACAGTCTTGGCTACCAGCCAAGCCTGCACTAATTTACCCACTCTAAATAAAAAACCTATCTACACTTCTAGCACACTAGAGGATGCTACATACTACATCAATGCAGCATGGCATCGAGGCGAGCAACCTGTGGCACTGATAAGGTGTTATGGAAGCCCAGGTTTCTTTGATAGTGGCCATCAGCTCGTCTGCATTGTTGGGTCTGGTGTCTCTCATCTTCCTCTTGACAATACCCCACAGATTCTCTATGGGGTTTAGGTCAGGCAAGTTTGCTGGCCAATCAAACACAAGATCAATTGATATCATTATCATTAAACCAGGTATTGATACTTTTGGCAGTGTGGGCAGGTGCCAAGTCCTGATAGAAAATTAAATCAGCATCTCCATAAAGCTGGTCAGCAGAGGGAAGCATGAAGTGCTCTAGAATTTCCTGGTAGAGGGCTGCGCTGACTTTGGACTTGATAAAATTCAGTGGACCAACACCAGCAGATGACATGGCTCCCCAAATAACCACAGACTGTGGAAAACTTTGCATTTCATTTGGAAATCTAGATCCCACAGTCTGGAGGAAGAGTGGAGAGGCACAGAATCCAAGTTGCATGAGGTCCAGTGTAAAGGTTTCATAGTCAGTGATGATTTGGAGAGCCATGTCATATGCTGGTGTTTGTCCACTGGGTTTTATCAAGTACAAAGTCAGTGCAGCCCTCTACCAGGCAATTCTAGAGCACTCCATGCTTCCCTCTGCTGACCAGCTTTATGGAGATGCTAATTTCATTTTCCAGCAGGACTTGGCACCTGCCCACGCTGCCAAAAGCACCAATACTTGGTTTAATGATCTTGGTATCACTGTGCTTGATTGGCCAGCAAACTCTCCTGACATAGACCCCATAGAGAATCTGATGAGAAACAATGCAGATGAGCTGAAGGCTACTATCAAAGCAACCCGGGCTTCCATAACACCTCAGCAGTGCTACAGGCTGATCGCCTCCATGCCACGCCACATTGATGCAGTAATTCATGCAAAAGGAGCCTGTAGCACTGCTGATGTGTTATAGAAGCCCAGGTTGCTTCCATAACACTTCAGCAGTGCTACACACTGATCGCCTCCATGCCACGCTGCATGGATGCAGTAATCCATGCAAAAGGAGCCCCAACCAAGTATTGAGTGCATACTATACTGTACATGGACATACTTTTCAGTAAGCCAACATTTCTGTATTAAAAAAAAAAAATATTGGTCTTATGTAATATTCTAGTTTTCTGAGACACTGACTTTTGGGTTTTTACTAGCCATAATCATCAAAATTAAAAGAAAGAAATGCTTAAAATATATCACCCTGTGTGTAATGAATCTATATAATATATGAGTTTCACTTTTTGAATGGAATTATTGAAACAAATGAACTTTTTGATGATATTCTAATTTTATGAGACGCACCTATATATACGCTAAAATGAGAAGGGAGGATATCTATGCAATTCTATATATAGATGTTTTGGGTTAGAAAAGGTCTTGTGGTTATGTTAAACATTCAGTGAGTATGACATTTACTAACAGGCCTGTAAAACATGGTATCACCCAGAATTAATGTCTCTTCTTTAATTGGGGGTTATTTGGATTTTGGCGCTATGTATACTAGTGGAGTTGGACCCATATACACAGAGATACTAAAAAAGGCTGTCCATTCCTTGACTATTTGCAATAGTGCAGTGACCCATAGCAACCTATGAGCAGGGTGCAGAGTGGTGTGTCAGCAAACAGGGATCACACAGAGGCCAAAGTAAATGACAACAGTGTATCCACAGAAAGTTCTAACAAGGTACAACCAGGCGTGGCAGGTAGGCACAGCCTTCCAGAGCCACTTACAGAATCTTAAGCAAATATCTGTTAACTTTGACTGATACTGACAGCTTCTGCAGTGAGGAGTGGTAATGTGGCCTGGCTGGTCCATGCCCAATAGGGAGGTTACTCAAGCAGAGGATAGGCGTAGTCCCTAAGCTGTCCCTACTCCTTTTGAACCTCTCCCTAGTTCTCAAAACTTTCCCTGACAGATGAAGAACCTGTCCCTACACTCAACACTCAAAATGCACTTCACACCTTAAATAAACACTGCCATGACCCAAGATGCTCACAGGGTCAGTCAGCGCAGCAACATCCAACTGGACGGCTGCTCACTTGATGACAGAAGGAAGTCATAGATGAATACAGTTCCTCACCCCTTCTTCCCCCTTCTGCGCTGCTGCTAGAGCCTAGTACAAAAGGGAGTACAGACTGCAGCAGCCAACACTCCCCCATCTTTGTCAGATGTTGCCCTCACCATCAAACATAAAAAGAAAACAACACACAACTGCAATAAACATAATCACGTAAATCACAGAAAACTTCACACAACACAGTCAGAGTACTTTGCAGGGAGCTGTCCACGGTTAGACCTCACCATTTTCGGAAAGGTCAACATCAGAACAGTCATCCTCTGCACAATGTTCAGAAGCATCAGAAGTTTCGGGGTCATCATGGCTGGTCTCTGCTGGTCCTTCACCTGCTGAGTGCTGCCAGATCTTCTGCACCTGCTACCTGCCAGCTACCTGTCAAGCACCTGCTGTCTGCCCAATCGGGGGTCTGCTGCCTCTGCTGCCCCCTGCACACACCTGTGGTTGGCGCCAATGGGACTATTTAAACTGCAGAAGTTCTAGCTAGTGCTGACTGATCTACAGCTATTACCTGTGTTCCTGTATCTGTTCCTGTGTTGACTTCTGTTATTGATTTGGCTTGCCCTGACCTTGCTTGAAAGCTACCTACCCTGGCTTTAGCCCATCTCTGGATTTGTTCTGCCTCCTGCTCCTCTACCCGATTCTATGTTGCTGACTTTTGTTTGTATCCTGACCATTCGCTGCCTGCCGTTTATGCCTGTATCTGACCGTCTGTTGCTGACCTGGCTCGTCTGACCTTGTATCCAGTTATCCACCCTTCCTACTCAGTATGCTACCTGGTCCCTGCTGGTCCTTCACATGATGACTAGGTGCTGCCAGTTCTTCTGCACTTGCTACCTGCTAGCTGCCTGTCCAGCACCTGCCGCTTGCTGCCTGCCCAATCTGGGGATTGCTGCCATCTGCTGTTACAGCGATCTAACCTGTCTCTGGCAATGCACCTGCTGTGGCTGACGGACATCTTACAGACACTCATACCTTGCTGCGCTCTCGCGCCCACTGTCACAACATCAGTGGTGTCAGAGCCGAGGCTGTACAAGAGGCCTCCTTCTGCACATCAGGCTCTGCCACAAGGTACCTGTTATGTTACAGTATATCTATAGTTACCAAGGTTGACATTTAAATAGCTTTGTGTTTAATCAAGTTATAAACAGTGCATTTTTGGCTGTTTTATTACATCAGAAAAAGGCCTTTTTTATCACGAGAAAATGAACTGCCTTGACGTAGAAAAGTCCTAAGCACATTTTTTTCTTCTTCACAGGACAGATCTGATCACTTTATAATATCTTTTTTTACACAGAGAGATGAAAAAAACGTAACAAACTAAACCTGTTGGAAGCATAAAGAATTACATTTAAATTTTGGACAGATAAGCACTGAACTCCCAGAGCTATCAAAAGATGAGAAGTGGGAACCTGCTACTTTAATAATGTAATTTTTAATCTGTTATTCCCTGTGGTATGGACCTCCTGTATCCCTCTGAGTTAGCCCTTGTTTTCTTAAACTGAAATCTCTTGCTGGAATTTTGCAAGCTGTGTGAGGAGCTGGTAATCCTTCTGCATACAAACATTATTTACATAGCGGGGCTGACCAGGATAAATGAAAGGGGAGGAAACCGGCTGCTTTATTACTCAGTATACAAATTATTAACACTTTCTACATCATGCTAATTTTAGGTCACAATACTTTTCCAAATAGTAATCAATTTAATTTGGCATGTAGGTACACATACTAGATAACATACGATTTTGAACATTCTCTTATTTTTTTACAACTTTTATAATGAATGTTTATAACGTATAATGAATGTTCATAACTTATAACTGAATGTAATAACTCTGCATAAAAAAACATCCTTTACAGCATCCTTATGCGGCGTACACGTGGTCGGAATTTCCGATGGAAACAGTCCGATGGGAGCTTTTCTGTGGATTTTCCGACCGTGTCGGAAACGGTATTTTTCTGTCGGAATTTCCGATGGACTTTGAATTGAGAACCTTCCGACGGAAAACCTTTCTATCGGATTTTCTGATCGTGTGTATGCAATTTTCCGACGCATGTTCGGAAACAATTCGACGCATGCTCAGAAGCATTAAACTTCCTTTTTATAGTGCTGTCGAACGTGTTTTATGCCGCTGTGTTATTGACCGTCAGGATTTGGTGTGATCGTGTGTAGGCAACACAGCTTGAGCAGAATTCCATTGGAATTCCGTCGGAAAAACCGTCAGAGTTTTTTCCGACGAGAATTCCGATCGTGTGTACGCGGCATTAGAAGTAAAATGCTGTGACATTTTTTGCTGAAACCTAGTCCAACCCTGATCTAGGGTGAACCTTTCCTCAGTGCGGAAATCATGCCCATGGTGCTAAGCCATACCTTCTAAAGGTAAAAATCAGGACTATCTTAACAAAAAAAGGAAAATGTGTTGTCAAATACTCCATGGCAGCCTACGTGTGGGTTAACCCCGCCTCCTCTCCAAAGCTATAGGACCCCATTCAAATAAATGAGCACTCACCGCTAGGTACTACATACTACATTCCGTAACTAGCCTACTCAATATTTTTTTTACCAATGGGTGGGAACGTCTGCCATGGAGTCCATCAGGAAAGGAAAATTACGGTAAGTATTTGACAACAGATTTTTCTTTTTCCTGACAGACTCCATGGCAGCCTTCGTGTGGGAAATAACTAGCCAAACCACACGGGAGGGTATGCTTGATCAAACAAAAAATTTAATTCGTCCTATACACCGATAGGATTTTCTGACCAAAATTAACAGAAGACAGTGAAGCAGGCTCTATACAGTAATGAGACATAAATGTATTGATAGAGACCCAAGAGGCCGCCTTGCAGATGAAATCTGGAGCCACATGCCGGGCCGCTGCCCATGAAGCCGCCATTCCTCAAATAGAGTGAGCAGTCACCGCCTCTGGAGGAGCCAAGCCCTTAGCCCTGTATGCTTGCTGGATGATCTGTACAATCCAGGATGCGATTGTCCTAGTTGAGGCTTTCTTTCCTTTATTAGTACCTGAGTGCAAAACAAAAAGGTGATCAGATTGTCTGAAGGAAGAAGTGATTCTTAGATAGTCTTTTAGAACTTCACCTATGTCTAGAGGGTGCGTCTCAGAAGATTCTGGAGAGCGGAATGTAGGTAACACGATTTCCTGATTCTCGTGAAACACAGACGTCACTTTCGGGTTTGAACCCAGCATTGGCATGAGTACTACTCGAGTACTAAACATATAAAGTGACATAAGTGCTTCTCTGCATAAAGTGACTCAAGTGTACTAAACTCGAGTACTAAACATATAAAGTGACATAAGTGCTCCTCTGCATAAAGTGACTCAAGTGTTATGTCCTTCACCAATATGCAGTCACCAGAATGCCATTGGTACATTTGATATAATGCCATGTTTTATATATGACACTTTGTTTTTGTGAATTTTGTAGTGCTGCACTTTCTGTATATAACAAAAGACTGTTATCCAACTGCATTAGATCCTAATACTGCGCAGATCAGGAATAAGCTGTGCAAGGGGACACAGCAGCACCAGATTTTGCACTCTCCAGTTATAGTAAATCAACCTCGTTGTGTCCAAAGAAATGCACTGAAAAACAAAGCAGTTGGACACACAGCCTTCTAACTGCCATGTGTACTTCTTCTTTGAGGTCAATGAGATTTTGCTGACCCATATTTAACATGCATTCCAAATGCACATCAAACACAGGAGAACAATATCCATGGAGTAATACAGACGTAGTATTAGTGAAGTAGGAACGTCCTTCTGGTCTGAAGAAGAAGCTGCTGCTTCGAAACGTGGTACCGCCCATTCTACGTCTGCACGTCCGACACACCCTTATTGTGACATCACATCTGGCCCAGCACCATATTGCATTCCACGCGGGTCAGAACGGTGTTTTGCCGCTTAAGACTGCCATCCAGGAGCATGGCTTGTGTCCGAGGCTGCAGCGGCATTAGGATGGCTTGGAGAAGCTCCCAGAAGGACGTTCCTACTTCACTAATACTACACCTGTATTACTCAGCTATCTTGTGAGTTGTTATTTGTCGTTTTTCATTAAATCATGGATTTTAAACGCTGCACTTAATCTGGCGCCCCTCTGTTCCTTAATTTGGGAGCAAAGCACAGCCTGTACTCAAGTGGTCAGACCTCTGCTGACCTGACCCCCCCCCCCCCCCCCAGACACACACACAGCTGTTCACTGGGAAGATCATTGTACTGCTCTTTCTTTGCCTCCAGCTGACATGCCTCCCTCCCCTAAACGTGTGCTGGTGATAACTGTATAAGATGCAAATTCCCTCACCTTAGAGCAGTGATGGTGAACCTTGGCAGCCCAGATGTTTTGGAACTACATGTTCCATGATGCTCATGCACTCTGCAGTGTAGGTGAGCATCAAGAGAAATGTAGTTCCAAAACATCTGGGGTTCCAAGGTTCTTCATCGCTGCCTTAGAGAGATATCCTCTTACTTTCTTTTTTGATTACAGGACTGGAAGTAAGTTGAGGCAATTGCTATTGTATATATATACCTGAAAAAAGTAAACTCTAGAGGTGTATTGCCATATTCCTCTCTTTGGCCTTTTGTCCTTAATAGCATAGAGACATCTGTTGTTTGTTTCCATAAGAAGACTGGTGGGCTGCCAGAATTTTGAAGCAATAGAAAGTAATAGAAAAAAGCTATGGTTTTAGTTCCTCTGTTATTAATGCTAAAGATGAATTTACCCACAATGTTCATAGTTACAGACGAGAATGGGAGCTTGTTTTAAAGTGCTATTACTGCTTGTTTCAAGATGTACTGTATATATTTTAGAATCAATAGTCTGGGCACACTGTCTGTCTACAAAGCCCAAATTGAAGTATTTTTTACTACTTGTAATACAGTCAGGCTGCATAACAAGTAAAGAATATAGCATTCGTTTGACACTATAAACCCCTTAAAAAAAAAAAGCTATTGAGGTGTATGATCATGTTCTTTTCTCTGACTTTCTGGCCTCAATTTGAAAACAGATAAATACAAGGCACCTGGCTGATCCAAGCATGCATGTTAGATGGTATTCTGATTAAAAAAAAAAAAAGCTTTCAGCAGTAAATACCAACACAACTGATGACATATGGGTCTTAAGCAAATGTGGTACATTCAGAAATCCCTAATTTAACAAAAAGGACATATCACATTGTTACCATTGTGCCAATGCATTATTGATTAACAGTTATACATATAAAAAATAAAAACAACGATTGTCTTATTAAAAAAAATCATTTTGTATATGATCCTGTTTTTAATAGTTTCTTTTTCATTTCCTTCAAAGAATAAAAAGTGGAACTCATAATTGATTTGCGATTATGCAGTGGGTTTTCTTTCAGATCTGTTAATTGGATAATTTAGCTATAAAATCTACCTCAACCACATTATTTTACTTAAAGCCTACCTTTGTGCAGAGTTTTAAAAGCCTATTAAAAAGTAACAGTATCTGTATTTAATCAAAATGTTTATTAAAACATGGTTAGTTAATCTGTATAGCCTGTATGAACTTCCATTCACAGCCTGAGATTTGTAATATTTCTTTTGTGTGTTATTGTGAGCAGTAAAGAAGTTCAATCATATTATATATATTTTTTTAAATGATTTAAGCAAATGCAGAAAAACCTGCCTTCCTCTGGAACTAGATGTGAATGCGTTTTATTTTTTGTTTAAGTTGAACTTTTTGAATTGTAAATGTAAATGACACAATACGAAAATAGTTACAGGGGTCCTTTCATATAAGAGTACACTAAAATGTAATTAGGTTCAGCAGTTTATATTGCACTACATATGGAGTATTTAAAGGTGCTAGCCATTTGGCTCTACCATTAAAGCAGCCCCGTATGGCTATGGAGCTTTGGCGCAAAACATCCGTTTCCATCCTAGAATACCCTATTGTGGTCCTGGGTGCATGGACAAGCAGTATCAGTCCACATGGGGCACCACACACTGGGGGGGGGGGGGGTGTCTGTACTAGGGGACTGTACTGAGGGGGTCTGTACTGGGGGTTTCTATACTTGGTGGGGTCTGTACTGAAGGGTTAAGCTGGGAGGGGAAAACTGTACTGAGGTGGTCTGTTTTTGGGGGGCTCTACTGAGGGTTTAGGCTGGGTAGGAGGTCTGTACTGAGGCTGAGAATGGGGTTTTTACTGCAAGGGTCTGTACTGAGAGGTGTCTCTACTGAAGAGGTTAGCCTGGGAAAGGGGTCTGTACTGAGGTGGTGGGCTTGGAGGGGGAATTCAGGGCAAGATCTGCACTGGGGGGGGGGGGAGCTGTTGGATGAAATATGTACTTGGGGATATGGGCTTTGGGATGTAGATTTGTACTGGCAGCAGTGGCATTTTTTTTTTGTATTTTGTGCAGTGGCCTGTGCTTTATGCACTCCTGAGCCCCACGATATCTGCATTATACACTCCTCAGAGTGTAAATACAAGTACTGTGGCATATGTGTACTGTGTAAACTGTGAGAAGGCTTAGCTTTTATTTAACAATTGCCCTTTATTTAAGCTTCTTCCCTTCTGGCCACAATTTGGTGCAATTTGACCACATCCACAAATAGTATTAATATTATTATTATAATAAACTATTGGCCTTGGGTGTCAGATATGTTAGGTAAGCAACTGAGCAGTATCATAATATGCAGTGACCATGTTACTTATCATTGCTTTTTTATAACTAAAAGCATTTGGAAGCTTCAATTAGGAACTGAGTTGCAACAAACAAAATCATTACACCTAATGTACAATCACTGTCTATCTGTAAAAAAAGAATCCCCCCCCCCCCCTCACACACACACCCAATACCGTAGTTGTGGCTTAAAAGGTCTGTCCTACTACTATAATTTAAGTAGGAATTTGAAGCAAACAGAATAGATTGATTTACTAAAACTGGAAAGTGCAAAATCTTGTGTAGCTGTACATGTTAATCAATCAGTTGCCAACTCCAGCTTGTTTAATTAAGCTTTGACCAAAAAAACTGGAAGATGTTTAGTTTCTATGCAGAGCTGCACCAATTTTTGCGCTTTCTGGTTTTAGCACATCAACCCCAATGTTTAAACCTTGAGGTCCGCGCTATAGCTGAATGACGGCCACAGCGCGGACCTGAATTTCAGGGAGGCCGTCATAGGATGTCCTCCCCTTTGCATGCTCCCCGCGCGCCCCCTGCAGGGAGCACACAAAGGGGAGGACGTCCTGCAGGGCGCTGTGATCACCGAGTCACCGAGACTCGGGTGATCACCGATCCAAGTAAGGGGCTGATCCCAGCCCCTTACCACGTGATCAGCTGTGAGCCAATGACAGCTGATCATGTGTGTAAACAAAAGCTCGGTAATCGGCTTTTTTTTTTCTCCTCACGCTGATAGCGAGAGGAGAAAAAAAAAGCCGATCACCGGCTTATGCTCAAGGGACATCGGCACTGAAGAGGAAGGAGGCACATCTGCCTCCTCCTCTGTGCCTGTAAGTGCCACCTGCCATTGCCCACAGTGCCCACCACTGCCACCTATCAATGCCCATGAGTGCCACCTATCAAAGCCCACAAGTGCCACCTATCAATATCCACCAGTGGTGCCAATCAGTGCCTTATCAGTGCCTTATCAGTACCTCCTAGCAGTGCTGCCTTTCAGTTTAACCTATCAGTGCCCATCACTGCCTCCCATCAGTGCCCATCACTGCCAGCTATCAGTACCACCTATTAGTGCCACTTTTCAGTGCTCACCAATGCCCCCTATCAATGCCCTTCAGTGCCACTCATCAGTGTCACCTCTCAGTGATGCCTATCAGTGCCCACCAGTGCCGCCTATCAGTGCCCACCAGTGCAGCCCATTGGTGCCCATCAGTGCAGCCCATTGGTGCCCATCAGTGCAGCCCATTGATGCCCATCAGTGCAGCCTCATCAGCGTATATCAATGAATGAGAAAAATTACATGTTTGCAAAATTTTATAACAAAATATAAAAAAATATAATTAAAAATAAAAATAAAATTTGGGCTCTCCCCCCGCCACAGCCACCAAATGACTCAGCTTCAACCAGCACTGCTCCCCACCGACTGCAGAGGTCTTGCAGATCCCCCCAGATGGCAGGGGGCACAGCTAGAAGGGATTTATCCCACCAATTCGATCCCGGGCTTATGGCTGCGCCCCCCTAAAGATGGCACCGCCAGGGACACATGAGTCAGATCTGGAGGAATCCATAGCTGACCAGGACAGCCCAGATGTTCACATGGAGGTGCCATATAACCCTGCAGCGAGTACACAGATGCACTCCCTATTATCCCCAGGCTCCATTGAATTGGTGCTGGGCAGAACCCTTGATGGCCTCCTTCTCACCCCAATGGAGGACCTGACAAGCATGCCAGAGCATCTCAGGGCCCAAAATATATCATTCCCTAATACTCCTAATGACTTATGCTCAATGATGGAGACATTTTCCAAAATACTTTCCAGGGGCCTGGCCCAAACCGCAACACAGATCACCTCTACTACCCAAGCAGATCTGCACCATTTAGGGGCCAGAATAGAAGCGATCAAAGCTAAAACTGATCAAACAATTGCCAGAGCTAACCAAAACATTGACAGAATACAGGAGCTTCATGAACAACTGGACATTGCACTCTCCAAATGGGATGATCTAGAAAATACATCCTGGTACAATTGTAGGCTCAGGGGTTTCCCTGAATCCTTTAAGGATACTGACATGATTGTCTGTCCATTCATTAAAAATGTTCTCCCTGACCATCGCCTAGAGATGGATCAAGCCCATAGGGCTCTTCAACCCCCACGCCAAGTTGGCTTACTTAGAGACATTGTGAACCAGGGAAACCTAGATATGTGAACCAGGAAAACCTGCATCCAATTGGCTTAGGTGTGAACCCAGCTTTAAATTTGGCATATATTTCAGTATTACCCAAACCTGGTAAGGATCCAAGCATAGTTAGTAACTACGACCAATCTCATTAATCAACAATGACCTCAACATCTTAACGAAAATACTAGCAAACAGAGTATCATCTTGTATCGCCCAATATGCCCATAAGGACCAGGCAGGCTTTATCCCGGTGAGACAAGGACCAGACCAGATAAGAAGGGCTATAGACATAATTTCATAACTCAATTCAAAATGGGATGGCGGTCCCCCTAGGAAGGCTTTTTATTGTCCATCGACCTCCAAAAGGCATCAGTCACATGGCCATACCTTTTTAATGTGCTAGAGAGATGGGGTTTCGGCCCCAATTTTCTGGGTATTCTCTGCTCCCTGTACACTAACCCTAGCGCTCAGGTAAGACTTCAGGGGTGCTACTCAGACCCCCTTAACCACTGCTTACAGGGAACTTAAACCCCCTTCCTGCCCAGACCAATTTTCAGCTTTCAGGGCTGTCAGTCTTTGAATGACAATTGCGTGGTCATGCTACAGTTTACCCAAATGATTTTTTTTTTCACACAGATAGAGCTTTCTTTTGGGGGTATTTAATTGCTGCTGGGTTTTTATTTTTTGCTAAATAAAACAAAAAGGGACCAAAATTAAAAAAACAAAAAACAAAACTGTTTCATAATTTGTTATTAAATGTTGAAAACAGGTCATTTTTCTCCTTCACTGATGTGCGCTGATGAGGCTGCACTGATGGGCACTGATAGGCTGCCTTGATGGGCACTGATAGATGGCACTGATGGGCACTGATAGGCTGCACTGATGGGCACTGATAGGCACTGATAAGGCAGCACTAATGGGCACTGATATGTGGCACTGATAAGCACTGATGAGGTGGCACTGATAGGTGGCACTGAGAGGTGGTACTTATGGGTGGAACTGATGGTTGGCACAGCTGGGTGGCACTGATGGGCACTGATAGGTGGCACTGATAAGCGACACTGATAGGTGGCACCGGTGGACACTGATGGGTGGCACTGATGGGCACTGGTGGGTGGCACTGGTGGGCACTGGTAGGCACTGGTAGGTGACACTGATAGGCAGCACTGATCTGTGGCACTGATTATTAGACACTGAGGGGCATTGATTGGCAGCACTGGTGGGCATTGAAGGGTGGCACTGTGGGCAATGGTAAGTGGCACTGTGGACACTGGTAGGTGGCACTGGTGGGTACTAATAGGTGTCACTGGTAGGTGGCACAGTGGGCACTGGCAGTTGATACTGGTGGGCACAGCCGTGGCTTTCTGAGTGAGGGACCGATTCCCTCTGACAGAAGCCGTGATCGGCTTTTTTTCCCCTCTTGCTGAAAACGTGAGGAAAAAAATGGCGATTACTGAGCTCCTGTTTACATCACGTGATCAGCTGACAGCTGATCATGTGGTAAGGGGCCGGGATCGACCCCTTACTCGGATCTGTAATCAGCCGAGTCTCATAGACTCAGTGCTCACAGAATGCGCCACGCGTGACCCGCAGGGTCACGCAGACTGTGCTTGCTCGAGAGGACGTCCATGGATGCCCTCCCGGGAATTAAGGCCCATGCTGCAGCCTTTGTTTGGCTATAGCGTGGGCGGCAAGTGATTACCATTAAAAAAGGCACCAGATAAGGCTGTCCGCTTTCACCCCTTCTTTTTGCAATAGCTATTGAGTCCTTGGCCATAGCGATCAGACATCACTCTGACATTAAGGGAGTATTCTGTGGACCCCAAGAGCACAAATTTGTGCTCTTTGTGGATGATCTCTTATTATTTGTTACATTCCCCTTATCTCGACCCCCAACATTTTCTCTTTACTTAAACAATTCAGGTTAATGTAGAGCCTTCAGTTTAATGTATCAAAATCCTTGGCATTAAACATAACAGTTCCCTCCAATTTACTTGAAAGTCTACAGGACCATTTTCCATTTACCTGGTGTTCCTCCTATATCCCATGTCTAGGTGTCAACTTAAAGAGGAAGTAAAGTCAAATAAAAGAAAAAAAAATTACACCCTGCAAGGCAAAGGCATAATGAGCTAGTATGCATAGCATACTAGCTCATTATGAATTACTTACCTGAGATCGAAGCCCCCGCAGCGGTCCTCAGCCACCTCCTCCGTCGCCGCCATGATACCCAGAGTGACTTCTGGGTATCGCGGCTCCGGCGCTGTGACTAGCCGGAGCCACGATGACATCACTCCAGCATCATTGGTTTTCATTAAGTATGTAAAATTATCACAACAGCACTTTGAATTTACCCGGATTCTAGGTGACAAGACTCATAGCTCCCAAACATTTGAAATTAGGAAGCAAGCAATTTCCTGTAATTCCTGTTAATTGTGAATTGTGAAACCATTTTCAACACTTTACATAAGATAAGATAAGTTTTTTTTTTTAACTACATGAAAGTAAAAAAAAAGCACAGATGAAGCTCTTGCAAAGACAGCCAATCAGATCTGTCATTTCACTTCAACAGGAAAGATTAAATGTGATTAATAAATTCAAAATTTTCAACTGGCAAAACTTCATGTTCACCTTTTTATTGACTAAAGTTTTGCTTTTATAGTACCCGAAAAAGATGTAATTTAATCTTGACAGCAATATCCTTTTGAATTGCTGAATTTTAGCAAATTTTTCCACATTGTTTAATTAGTGATATAATTGTAAATAAACTTTCTTTCTTTTAAATGCAGACATAAATGCAAATCTATTTAGGGAATTCAAGGAGCATGAACAGAGCTGAGACTCTATGTGAGGGGGAGGAAAAGGCAACAAGCTATTTCTCTTTGTTATCAAGTGAAATGACTCTTCAAATATGACAATAAATCACTCCTGAAATCAATCTGAGAGGAGGCAACTGTGCTACGCTGATAATGCATTAATCAATATTTAATGTTTACACTTTAATTAATGCGAATATTAAAAGCTAGGGGAAAAATGTGTTGAAAAATATACCGCCTTTTTATATCAGCTCTCCTCTTGTCTGCACAACTTTGATTGGGAATTAAATTGATCACTGTGAATAGTCAGGGTGTTGTGGGCTGAGAGACATGAGCTGAGTGGCTTATGGTCCACAATTATTGTTAAACACGAGGGCAACACAAGATCATAATGATCACACAGGACTTAGTCATAAACCCTTTCAGATGCTTTATTTTGTTTCTGGTATCCAAAGCTAAGTTTTAAAAGGCACTCATTTATTGGGAAAAATACATACAATTTTAGCTTTTAGTAAAAAAATGGTATAATCTGTAAGAAACCAAAAACAGTGGGTTTAAATAAAATAGCCGAAAGGGGTAATTTGGAAACAAAAAAAAAAAGTTTAGTTTTAGTACTGGTACATTTATATTTCCTGTAACTTTTATGCTATATTCTGCTATATACTGAATGTAATTGAACACTTCCACTGACAGCACAAGGAGAAAATATGTAAATACAAAATGCTGTGTGCTAGTGGGTGCATACAGTGAAAATGCTTAAAAAAAGTAAAACTAGCCATTATACAGAGCAGGGTGCTTTAGATTTAGCTATTATTTAGATATTTTCCATTTTAATAGTTGGTCCAAATGCTGTAGATATCAAAAACTTGTAAGTTAGCTAATTTCTCTAGGTCATTTTAATATATGATTATAAATAACTATTGGTAAGTGTTTATAGAGTGAAAAATCTTACATTCGCTTTAAATTCACAAGACATAAACAGCGCCAACAGTTCCAAATTGGCTGGTCATATTTACCAAGGCTTTCATTGGGTTAAAAAACTTCTATTCTTCAATATGGAGTGCTGTTTGTGGTATTATTCATCCTATTTATAACTTGGCAAATGTCACATAGCACATACACCAAATACAATGTTTACATGTTTATGCCAGGCCAAAGAAGTAAAACATTACAATTTACAATTAATTGCTATGGGAACCTGCTGTCCATAGTGCTGAATCTGTGTTTTCATACAGGTCCAGTATGGAAAGAATTAATAGTTTCTTATTTAATAAAAACAAAACAAAAACTTGGCAACCCCACACCTACGCTTGCATTTTTCTGCATGAAAGCTGCACATCTTGGACATTCCAGCACGACAATGACCCTAAGCACAAGGCTAACTTTACCCTCCAGTGGTTACAACAGAAAGAGGTGAAGGTTCCGGAGTGGTCATCACAGTCTCCTGACCTTAACATCATTGAGCCATTCTGGGGAGATCTCAAACCTGCAGTTCATGCAAGATGACCAAAGACTTTGCATGACCTGGAGGCATTTTGCCAAGGCAAATGGGCAGCTATACTATCTGCAAGAATTCATGGCCTCACAGAAAACTATTGCAAAAGGCTATACGCTGTCATTGATGCTAAAGGGGGCAATACACAGTATTAACCACTTGCCGACCGCCCCATGTATATATACGTCGGCAGAATGGCACGTACAGGCAGAACCACGTACCTGTACGTGCCATTCTTCCGGCGGGTGGGGTGTCCGATCGGAACCCCCTCCGCCGGCGGGGATGGTCGGCATCGCTTCAGGAGCGATCCGGGACGAGGGGACGGCCAGTGGTTTCTGGCCACCCCCTCGCGATCGCTCCTGGCGAATGAAAAGCTTCCCCTTCCTGTCTATTGTATAGACAGGAAGGCGGAAGTGATGTCACGCTCGGTGCGCCGGTCTATGTGACCGGAACGCCGAGGAGTGAAGATGTACAGGTTAGTGCACAAACAGTACACTGACACCAGTACACATAGGCACACAATCCACCCCCCTGTCACCCCCAGATCACCCCCCAGATCACCCCCTCCCCCCCAGTCACAGTGTCACTAATTGCAGTGATCATTTATTTACTGATCACTGCATTTAGTGTCAGTGTGACTGTAATAACTGTCAGGGCAGTTAGTTTTAGGTCCTAGGTAGCCCCCTACCCCCCCCCTAATAAAGGTTTAACCCCCTGATTGCCCCTAGTTAACCCTTTCACCCCCTTTTGCCAGTGTCACTAAGCGATCGTTTTTCTGATCGCTGCATTAGTGTCGCTAGGTAACCAGTTTTTTTTTAGGTTAACCGCCATGTTTATATAGGTTCATAAATAGGTTTATAGGTCAGGTACCCCCATATTACAACCTAAATAAAGGTTTTAACCCCCTGATTGCCCCTAGAGTTAACCCTTTCACCAGTGATCACCGTATAAATGTCACTGGTGACGCTGGTTAGCCAGTTAGTTATTTCGTTATTTAGGTTCCCCGTCAGGTTTTTATATAGCGTCAGGTACCCCATATATTACCTAATAAAGGTTTAACCCCCTGATTGCCCCTAGTTAACCCTTTCACCCCCTTTTGCCAGTGTCACTAAGCGATTGTTTTTCTGATCGCTGCATTAGTGTCACTGGTGCCGCTAGGTAGCCAGTTTTTTTCTGTATTACTGTTATGGGTGACGCTGGTTAGTTAGCTTGTTTTTTATACTGTCAGGGCACCCGCCATTTATTACCCAATAACGGTTTAACCCCCTGATCGCCCGGCGGGTGATATCAATTAGGTTTTTAGGGTCAAATAAGGTCTGCGTCGCCCCAGGTTAGTGCCAGTACCGCAAACACCCACGCGCAAAGCATACACCTCCCTTAGTGGTATAGTATCTGAACAGATCAATATCTGATCTGATCAGATCTATACTAGCGTCCCAGCAGTTTAGGGTTCCAAAAAAACGCATTGTTAGCGGGATCAGCCCAGATACCTGCTAGCACCTGCGTTTTCCCCCTCCGCCCAGCCCACCCAAGTGCAGTATCGATCGATCACTGTCACTTACAAAACACTAAGCACACATAACTGCAGCGTTCGCAGAGTCAGGCCTGATCCCTGCGATCGCTAACATTTTTTTTGTGGTAGCGTTTTGATTCAGTCGCTAACAGTCAGGAGCTTTTTTACCTGTGAATCTCAAAAAAATAAAAAAAACAAAAATAGTTGTCGTTTTATTGTTCTCTCTCTCTCTCTATTCTCGCTCTTTTTTTACTCCATTCTATTCTGCAATGTTTTATTATGTTTTATCATGCTTGCTTTTCAGGTATGTAATTTTGTTTACTGTGTTTTAGTGTTAAGCATTTTTTTGTTTTCAGGTGCGCCATTCAGTTGCAGCGCGGATTTATTTATCTTGACAGCAACAGCGTTTGCTCCCACGATACATAAAGCCGCGACTCCAATGCTGTAGGAGGTGATTTCACCACCACAGTTAAAAAAAAGAGCATGCGTGCCGAAGCATGGGGGCAGCAGGGGGGGGAGGAGCAATTGGCTCCTAATGCCACGTACATACGGTCGAAATTCCGACCGTGTGTACACGGCATAACTTTTGCGGGAGGATGCCCCCATGCATCGGCATATATAAAATGGTGCATGTATGCCCATCATTAGAAGTGGGTGGATGAAGGGAGGTATTCTAATGGTGGGCATACCCACCAATCTATCTCTTTTTTTCGTTCAGCCAAGAGGCTGCATGAAAAAAAAAAGATTACAATATATGTCCAGTATGTTGCTGGACTTTGAATGGTTATACCAGAATGATGCCTGCAGGTTTAGGTATCATCTTGGTATCATTCTTTTCAGCCAGTGATCGGCTTTCATGTAAAAGCAATTCTAGCGGGTAATTAGCCTCTAGACTGCTTTTACAAGCAGTGGGAGGGAATGTCCCCCCTCCCGGATATAAACCGCGCCATTGGGAAATTGGGAAAGCAATCTTGGTGTGGTCAGATGCTTTGAGGGCAGAGGAAAGATCTAGGGTCTAATAGACCCCAATTTTTTCAAAAAAAGAGTACCTGTCACTGCCTATTGCTATCATAGGGGATATTTACATTCCCTGAGATAACAATAAAAATCATAACAAAGAAAAAAAATGGAAGGAACAGTTTAAAAATAAAATAAAAAAGCTAAATAAATTAAAAAAAAACTAAAAAAAAAAAAAAAAAGCACCCCTGCCCCCCCTTCTCTTGCGCAAAGGCGTACACAAGCGTTGGTCTGGCGTCATATGTAAACAGCAATTGCACCATGCATGTGAGGTATCACCGCGAAGGTCAGATCGAGGGCAGTAATTTTAGCAGTAGACCTCCTCTGTGAATCTAATGTGGTATCATGTAAAGGCTTTTAAAGGCTTTTAAAAATGTATGTAGTTTGTCGCCACTGCGTGTTTGTGCGCAATTTTAAAGCATGTCGTGTTTGGTATCCATGTACTCGGCCTAAGATCATATTTTTTATTTCATCAAAAATTTGAGCAATATAGTGTGTTTTAGTGCATTAAAATAAAAAAAGTGTATTTTTTCCACAAAAAATGCGTTTGAAAAATCGCTGCGCAAATACTGTGTGGAAAAAAAAAATGCAACACCCACCATTTTAATCTGTAGGGCCTTTGCTTTAACAATATATATAGTGTTTGGGGGTTCAACGTAATTTTCTTGCAAAAAAAAAATATGTTTTCATGTAAACAAAAAGTGTCAGAAAGGGCTTTGTCTTCAAGTGGTTAGAAGAGTGGGTGACGTGTGACATAGGCTTCTAAATGTTGTGCATAAAATGCCAGGACAGTTCAAACCCCCCCCAAATGACCCCATTTTGGAAAGTAGACACCCCAAGCTATTTGCTGAGAGCAATGTTGAGCCCATTAAATATTTTTTTTTTTTGTCCCAAGAGATTGAATAATGAAAAAAAATATATATATATATTTTTTTTTACAAAAAGTTGTCACTAAATGATATATTGCTCAAACATGTCATGGGCATATGTGGAAATACACCCCAAAATACATTCTGTTGCTTCTCCTGAGTACGGGGATACCACATGTGTGGGACTTTTTGGGAGCCTAGCTGCGTACGGAACCCCAAAAACCAAGCACCGCCTTCAGGCTTTCTAAGGGAGTAATTTTTTTATTTCACTTCTCACTGCCAATCACAGTTTCGGAGGCCATGGAATGCCCAGATGGCATAAAACCCCCCCAAAATGACCCCATTTTGGAAAGTAGACACCCCAAGCTATTCGCTGAGAGGTATTGTGAGTATTTTGCAGATGTCGCTTTTTGTCACAAAGTTTTGAAAATTGAAAAAAGAAAAAAAAAAAAATTTTTTCTTTACTTTCTTCATTTTCAAAAACAAATGAGAGCTGTAAAATACTCACCATGCCTCTCAACAAATAGCTTGGGGTGTCTACTTTCCAAAATGGGGTCATTTGGGGGGGTTTTGTGCTATTTTGGCATTTTATGGCCTTCGAAACGGTGATAGGTAGTGAGGAGTGAAATCAAAAATTTGCACCCTTAGAAATCCTGAAGGCGGTGCTTGGGTTTCGGGGCCCCATACGCGGCTAGGCTCCCAAAAAGTCCCACACATGTGGTATCCCCATACTCAGGAGAAGAAGCAAAATGTATTTCGGGGTGCAATTCCACATATAACTATGGCATGTGTGAGCAATATATCATTTAGTGACAACTTTTTGAAGAAAAAATAATTCTTTTTTATTTTTGTCTTTATTCAATCACTTGGGACTAAAAAAAAAAATATTCAATGGGCTCAACATGCCTCTCAGCAAATAGCTTGGGGTGTCTACTTTCCAAAATGGGGTCATTTGGGGGGGTTTTGTACTTCTCTGCCATTTTAGCACCTCAAGAAATGAAATAGGCAGTCATAAATTAAAAGCGGTGTAAATTCCAGAAAATGTACTCTAGTTTGTAGACGCTATAACTTTTGCGCAAACCAATAAATATACGCTTATTGGCATTTTTTTTTACTAAAGACATGTGGCTGAATACATTTTGGCCCAAATGTTTGACTAAAATTGAGTTTATTAGATTTTTCTTATAACAAAAAGTAGAAAATCTCTTTTTTTTTCAAAATTTTCGCTCTTTTTCCGTTTATATCGCAAAAAAATAAAAATCACAGAGGCAATCAAATACCATCAAAAGAAAGCTCTATTTGTGGGAAGAAAAGGACGCAAATTTCGTTTCGTTACAAAATTGCATGACCTCGCAATTACCAGTTAAAGTAGTGCAGTGCGAAATTGAAAAAAGACCTCTGGTCCTTAAGCTGACAATTGGTCCGGGGCTGAAGTGGTTAAGAAAGATTAAATAAATGTTTTATACTTACTGTAAAAAATATTTTTCTTGAATTTCATTGAGGTGCATGAAAATTGGAGATGATCTTAGACAACTGGGTTATACTGCACCTTTCTGGAGGTTGGGAAAAAAACTGTTAAGCCAAGAATCTGAAAGGTCATGCACCAGAGCAGCTCTTCTAATGAGTAGAAGCAGACTCTCTTTATAAATCACATAAAGTAATGGAAAAGCGCCTCTGAGTGCAGACTGTATAAAATGTTTAATTCAAAATAAAAGTGCCAAATGGCAACTCACATAGGTAATAAAAGGGCTCATCAGATAAAAGTAAGTCTGGTATGTAATGGTGGATAAGACACTGGGGAACAGGTACCATGCAGCGTGATTTACAGGGAATCCCGCCAGACACTTCCAAGATGGTGCTAGAATGCACATGTGACCTGCGGCATCATCCGGATGATGTCACCGGAGTCAGGGCAGTGACACATTTCACAGCATGTGCAGCATCGGCACGGTGCATGCAGACTCTTTCATAGTTCACATTACAATATATTAAAATGAAAATCAGTTATTAAAATGCAATACATTATTAAGTAAACAAATTACATAGATGCCTATAATAAAGTATGGTATGATATGAGTATAAATTATTGGCATATGACAATTTTATCTCAAGAGAGTGGTAAATTAGATAAATAATTATTTGATAAAAAGTTGATATAAGAATAATCAAAATGAATTAAAACAATTGATCAAAAGTTCGAAATGAGTAGAAATTCACAAAAAAATATAAGAACTTGTGCATGAAGAGCAGTTTGTCTGGAATGTTGAAACATACAGTATGATAAAATAAAGAAGGGCAACAGCAGACACATTTCTATTATAATTAAAATAACTAAGTTGCATATACAGTACAGTATATATTGTATATACACTCTGTACTTACTCTAGTGGTAAAATTGTAAACTAGTCATGATATTTATAAAGAAAACCTGTAAATGAAGGTATAAAAAATTAATGGAGTGTACTTGGATGTTGTACTTTATACATTAATAATAAACTATATATGTACTATATTCAGTTTGATTCGCTAAGATGTAAAAGGAAAATAACGGTAGGTAATTAAAAGGATAGTTGCGACCTCTCACTCCCCATGGAGACCACCAGGGGAAAGGGTATCAAGTTTGTAGATCCAGAAGGTTTCCCTCTAGCAAAGTCTATGAAAGCGTTCTGCCTCATGGAGTCCCATGGGCATGCCCTCAATGACCCCTACCTTTAGACCTTGCGCAGATTTAAAAAAAATCCAAAGTCTCCAGTTTGAAGGCTTGTGTGCAAGTAATTGCCCATAAAAAGGGTATGGGGGTCACCAGACTGCTCTGGGGGACGTGTATCAATGCAACAATCTTTTTTAAAAAGATTGTTTTTACAGGAGCAGTGATTTTAACCACTTCCTGCCAGGACAATTTTCAGCTTTCGGCGCTGTCACACTTTGAATGACAATTGCGCGGTCATACAACGCTGTACCCAAACTCAATTTTTATAATTTTTTTTCCTACAAATAGAGCTTTCTTTTGGTGGTATTTGGTACCACTGGGGTTTTTTATTTTTTGCTAAACAAACTAAAAATTACCAACATTTTTGAAAAAAATAATTTTTTCTTAGTTTCTGTTATAAAATGTTGTTTTCTCCTTCACTGATGGGTACTGATGAGTCTGCACTAATGGGTATTGATGAGGCAGCACTGATGGAGTGGCACTGATAAAGTGGCACTGATGAGGAGGCACTAATATTTAGAATTGATGGGCACTGATAGGCGGCACTGATATGCAGCACTGATAGGCTATACTGATATGCAACACTGATGGGCACTGAGAGGCAGCATTGATGGGCATTGATAGGTAGCACTAATAGGCACTGATAGGTGGCACTGATAGATAGGCAGCACTGATGAGGAGGTACTAACATGCATTACTGATGGGCATCCGAAGGGCACTGACAGGTGTTTCTGATGGGGCACTGATTGGCACTTTGATGGGCACTGATTGGCCATTTGGGTGGGCACTGACTGGCAGCTAATGGGCACTGATTTGCAGCTGTAATTGGCACCTCTGATGGGGGCTGCACTGATAATCAATGTGTGCTGATTATCAGTGCACACTACCCCTCTGACAGGAGAGCCACCGTTTATTTCTCCTGTCATCGCGAACCGAGGAAAAGCCGATTACTGGCACTTCCTGGTTCACGCTGTGATCAGTTGTGATTGGTCACAGCTGATCACATGGTAAAAGAGCCTCTGTCAGAGGCTCCTTGCCACGATCGTAGATGCAGTGTGTCAGAGTGAGACACCACACCACTGATCGCAGCGCTGGCTTGTTATCCTGAAAGATGTCATATGACGTCCAGTCAGGATAGCGAAACCACCGCCCGGCTGTCATTCTGCTATAGGCCGGGCGGGAAGTGGTTAATGATGCTTAAATTGCAACAATAAAAATGAAAAAATAATTTAAATATAGTGCCTAGGGGGTCCCCTTAGTCTGCCTGTAAAGTGGCGCACCTGTAGCATGTATAGAACATTCTGCAGCAAAAGTGAAATGTCAACAGAAAAATTTATGAAATGACATTTAATTTCCCGGCAATACAATACCATTATAAGAGAAATGTTAAAAAAAAACGACGTGGGGTTACCCCAGTCTGTATGGATTTTAAGGGGAATCCAATGCTAACACTAAAAAAAAAAAACGCGTGCGCCCCCCTCCAAAATCCATACCAGACCCTTATCCGAGCACACTGGAAGGGAGGGGAGGACCAGGCCACATGCCCTCAACATGGAGGGGGGGTGCTTTGCCTCCCCACCTCAAAGCACCTTGTCACCTTATTGATGGGGACAAGGGCCTCATCCTCCAGATACCGCCCCACCTTGTGAATGCGTATGAACGTTGTCAGGTGGCTTTTCTTTTTTGGGTCCGGCAGTGGCATCAGTATTGTGATTGACGATGGATCTACATTGAGGACACTGTTTTTTATTTTTTATTTTTTAATAAAGAAATTGTCAAAAACTGTCTCTGTGTTTTTATTACTCTTTGACAATTTTATGGTTAATAGGTAGGGGTACTATATACCCCATACTCATTAAAATGGGGGGGTGGGATCTGGGACCCCCCTTGTAAAAGAGGGGTTCCAGATCCTGATAAGGTCCCTGCCCACGGACCCCTGCAACCACAGCCCGGGATTGTGGGGATGAGGTCCTTGTCCCCATCAACATGGGCATGTGGCCTGGTATGGTTTGGGGGGGCGCTCGCTTGTCCCCCCTTTCTTGGCCTGCCAGGCTGCATGCTCAGATAAGGGCCTATTATGAATTTTGGGGGGACCCCACACTGTTTTTCATTTTAAATTTGGTGTGGAGTTCCCCTTATGATTCATACCAGACCTGAAGTATGCAAACTTTTGAGCTCAACTGTATTCACAAATACATGTGAATGGTTTGAAAAAAAAATCAAAAATAGAAAAACACATAGAAATGAAAGATAAAATAAAATTTGTGTACTTAATGTAAAAAATCTGTTTCTTAAATTTCATTGGGGCACATGGGAATTGAAGAAAATCTTAGACAATTGGGTTATACTAAAACAAAGAATATAGGCGCACTAGGGCTTAGGCCTGATAGAGTTATGTATAAAACATAACCATGTAATCATATATAATAAGGAAAGTACATACAGTTCAAGAATGGAAGTTGATGTCCTAGTGGCTGCCGCATCTGACAGGAGTTAGAAGAAACTCTGAAGATAAAGGGAAAAGCAGCGCTAAGTGTAGCAATAACGTCACTTTAATTCAGCTAAAAGGAGACAATATAACTAGTATTCTTCCACTCTGCTCCGGGATCGGTGTTGCATTTAGGAGTAATGCCAATTGCTCAGGCGGCGCTGGTGGCTCCCAGTACTTCCAGGTTATCCTGGTATACTCAGAAGACCTTGGGTATTGGGGTTATACTGCTCATTTCTGGAGGTTGGGACACTGGCAAATAAAAATGTTAAGCGAAGCCCACTGTATAACCCTACCTCCAGTCATCATGCCTCAGTTTTGTGAGTAAGCAGTAAATTAAAATAATAACACAGAGGGGTGGACCTCAATGCACTTAAAGTAAATGATGTTACAATAAATACAAAAATTGTATTTTCTTTATCATAAATTAAGTGACACAGTTTTAGTTTTAGATTATCTGCGACTTTTGGGATGTCCAAAAGCAGTCCAGCTGAGGGGTAATCAATTGGAAAGATAAATTAAATATTGCCAATATGATACTACAAAAAATCAACCCACTGGAAGAAAAGGCTGACAGGGGAGGACATAGAGACAGAATTGAGTGTTACAGCACAGAAAGAACAGTTACCATTACAGAAAGAAATAATCACAAGGAGAAAAAAAATGAACCTTAGGAACTATTGAATGCAAAACTACTGAAGCCAAAAAAACAGTCCACTGGAATGCAGGTAGAAACAATACTACATCTGAAAAATCAGAAGAACTAGACCAAGTATCAATGTGGTTAGCAGTAGAAAAAAAATGAATCTGTCCAACAGAAAAAAAATCAGTTGGATAACCACAGAACATGCTTAGGCCCAGTATGCCTAACTATTGACTTCAGGGACAGGAAATTCAGTATACTCAGAAATGTCTAGACCAAAGATTTGTCAATGTGCCGCTAGGGCCCAATAGGTTTACCTAATAGAACAGAACAGCCCTTGAAACCTTTATAAGGGAAGGGTAGATTAATCAAGAACGCTTATATAAAATGTATAGAAGGACAATAGAGTCTGTACATAAGAAGACTCCCAAGTTGGAAAAGTGGGTATGCTATGCAAACAGAGGACCTGTTTTTTGAAAAGACAGCATTTAAATTGAAGAATCTTGTTGGATATACATGCAATGATAGGTTCTCCTCTGAAGAGTGTAGGACAGGAAACTTATGCCCCGTACACGCGATTGGACTATCCGGCGGAGATCCACTGGACTTTCCGAACGAGCGCTAGTAAAATAGCAGTAAAAGAGCATAAGATAGCGGAGGAGCCCGGCAAGAAGACCCCAGAAGTCGTAAGAAGACCCCCGGAGCTGCCTAATAAACTACTTTAAAAACCTGTGTAGTGTGTTTTTTTTCTTGACACTTTTTCCCTAGGTGAATGGGTAGGGGTACGATGTACCCCATACTCATTCACATAGGGTGGGGGGCTGGGATCTGGGGGCCTCCTTATTAAAGGGGGCTCCCGGATTCCGATAAGCCCCCCGCCTGCAGACCCCAACAACCAATGGCCAGGGTTGGCGGGAAGAGGCCATTGTCCTCATCAACATGGGGACAAGGTGCTTTGGGGTGGGGGGCCGCAGGTCGCCCCCCTTCCCCAAAGCACCCACCCCCCATGTTGAGGGCATGTGGCCTGGTACGGTTCAGGAGGGGGGCACTCGCTCGTCCCCACCCCCTTTCCTGACCGGCCGGGCTGCGTGCTCGGATAAGGGTCTGGTATGGACTTTGGGGTTACCCTTAAAACCCATACCAGGCGACGGGGCTCGTGAGGTGTCAATCTCGCCGATGGAAACGGCGACATTGACTTCCTTTGCTTGTCCCGTCGTGCCTGAAGTCATGTTTAAAATAAACGGACTTTAGTCCATGTGTGGGCTATTCCATTCATTTGGAAAGTCAAGACTTCTTTCTAAGTCCGCCGGACTTTTGGGAAGAAAAAGTCTGCTGAAGCCCACACACGGTCGAATTGTGCGGCGGACTCTGGTTCACGAAAAATAAAGAATCAAAGAAGTCTTCCTTGCAAATAACAGCTTTGTATGGTGGATAAAAACTCACCAGCAAGTAGGTCTTACTGAAGACTTTGTGAGTCACACTGTAGCTTTAGGGGGAGTATAACAAGAAAAAAATATGACATGTCTGTTTAACTTCAAAGAAAAACAGGACCAAGAACAGATGAAGAGTTTAATGGAGGAATGGGGAGATCAGCTACGGTGACTGAGACTTTTAACTGAAAAAAGATCAGATAGATTACTGCTCAAAAAATTACATCCTTCACAGTGAGTAATATCAATATAAATATATTAATAATATTTCAAGGAAAAAAAATAATAAATGCAATAAACCCAAAAGCCCTGAAGGATATCTGAATCAAAATATAGTGGACTTCCTTACTAGGATAACATAAAACAGGTGTCCAAGTAGCTAGTATCTGACTGACCTAAAAAAATGGTCTTCAGAGAGCTTCACAAATAAAACAAAAAAGATGGGTATGGCAAACAAACAGAACCACTTGAGGATTTTGTGTAGTCAGTTCCTTATTCAGGAGGGAAATAGGAGGAACTATTGACAACTTGTAAGTTGAAAAAGTCCTTCCGGTGGAGAGATAGATGGGGAGAAGAAGTACAGCTAGGGATAAAATATTCCTTGAAGAAAACAGACCCCTTGTAAAATGCAGTGTGAGTAATGCACGTACACACAATCGGATTTTCCAACAACAAATGTTGGATGTGATCTTGTTGGCTGAAAGTAAGACCATGTGTACAGTATGCTCCATTAAACATTTGTTGTCAGACTTTCCACCAACAAATGTTGGCTAGCAGGTTCTCAAATTTTCCACCAATAAAACTTTGTTGTCGGAATTTCCGATCGTGTGTACACAAGTCTGACGCACAAAATTTCACACATGCTCGGAATCAAGCAGAAGGAGCCGGACTTGCTAATGAGCTTCCTTTTTCTCTGCTCGTTACACGTCTTGTACGTCACCACGTTCCCATGTTCGTAATTGTTGACCAACATTTCTGTGACTGTGTGTATGCAAGACAAGTTGCCTGGCCTGCTAAATAAAGTTCAGGACAGCAATATTTTATATTCATTTTAAAAAGAGAAAGTTTCCTTTAGCAGGTGAGGCAGTAACCATATATGTATTGTACATGTGTATGTATCTGCTTGTCTGCTTTTTTGCTTTAAAATGTATATAAACATTAATAAAATATATATATATATTAGTCTCCTTTTGATTAGTTACCAAGCCACATACACTTGAAAAGTATATTGGCTATGGCTATGATCACCTTTTCCAAAATTTTTTACATGCTTGCATCATTTTGCAGCCAGAAAAGAAGATCATATTTCTACATTACAAACACTGTGAGATAGATTTTTTTTCTAAATCTAACCCAATGTGTACAGAATCTGACCTATCTGGTTTTGAAAAATACATTTACTAGTCCAGAGCAAAAAATATTAACATATTAGTGATGTATGAAAACGTGAGAAATAACCTAATTATGTGTACAGGTATAGTTTAAGTTTATGTAAGCCCTAACAATGAATGTTCCCTTTAGTTTTTTTTTCAATATACCATTGCAAGTTTCTCAGTGGCGTCCAGTGTTGTTCCGTGTCCTGTGCACACTTATCAGCCCTGCCCAGTTCTCTGTGTAAAGAACAGACTAGTTCCCATATGTTATGTATATTAGGAGGGGTGTCCTGTAGTCTTAACAAACTAACTTTCATAAAGTGACAGCACTGCCTCTCTATCAAAGATACGATACAGTGAGTGTAAGGAAGCACGGGTCTTATAATGCTGATCCCCGATGCTGTGTGCTCGCCGATCTCCCCCGCCAAAGGGGTAAGTGCCGGTGGATTGGCAGACAGCGGGGGGAGGGGTTTGAGGTGTCGCGGGGTGTCACGCCCCCAAACAAAAAACCACCTGCCACCACTGCCACTTACAGTACCAAGAGATGGAGAGTGCCCCCTTAGAGTGCCCAGAGCAGGAGTGACCCCTTAGTCTAAGGCTGTATTCACACCTGAGCGTAGCGTCTTTGAGCAATTTTTCTGCTTTTTTTCGTGCATTTTTATGTATGCTTTTTGCACAAATTTGCGCATTTGTATGCAGCGTTTTTGGGCGTTGGCGTTTTTTTTTTATTAGAGAAAACCGTTATCTGTTTCATCATTTGTTGTTAGGTATTTTAGATTTTTTAGCTTTTCCATTAGCTTTTATTTCTTCTTTTATTATTATTCATTTATTATAATGTTTTTTTGAAATCAGCTTAGGTTAGGATTAGGAGTTGGGGTTAGGGTTAATTATTATTATTTTTTTTTTTTTTTGTTATTTTGTTATTTATTATTATTTATAGAAAATGGTTAGGAAAACAGTCTATATAAATTCTATGCCCCATTTGGGCAGCACAGTGCCCAGTCCAGATCAGGCTTGCACCTAGATAAATGCCTGTCCCCATAGATGAGGACTGGAGCCCCCCCCCACTGTCCTGGCTCAGCGGCTCTATTAGGAACAGGCACTGCCTGCCTGGTGTGATGTTGTGGTGGTAAGGGGTGGGTGCAGCCTACTTGTTGTTGCAGAAAGTCAATCCTTCCTCCTCCACGCTGGGGCTGGGACAGGAAACCCTGACCCAGCCTACAGCAGTTCTGCTCCATATAAGGAAACAGCCCTGCCTAGTGTGGTGTTGAGGGAGAGGGGTGGGCTCCAGGGAGGCCTGCATGCACAGAGAGAGCATACCTTTTTTCAGTGGCGGGGCTGGATGGGGCTTGACTGCTTCCTTTCTTTCTGTGGTAAATGCAGAGGCGCCACATGTCACCAGTGCTTTTAAAACCTTGCACCTCTGTATGGCACTGGGATCAATCTGCCACTGATACAAGTGCACCACCCCAGCCCCTGCTGGGTATAACTAAACATAAACGGCTTATGCTGCCAGAGCCGCTGTATCCCTTCATTTACTAAAAAGAAGCCTCAGCCACCTTCCAAACAAGACCTGCAGCAGGTACAAATACCTGTGTGTAAAATTTTTGTGTGCTATGAGGGTGCTTGAATAATTTTTTGGGGTGCTTCAGCACCCACCTGGCACCGCCCCTGCCCACGACAAATGATCTGCCTAGCTTTACAATGAAAAAGTAAAAACATCATGATGAATGTCAGCAAGACTAGTATTATGAAAGGAGAACCTGGAAAACCCTGTGATGAAATAGAAAAACAGGTCCTGCGGCGTGTATAGCGCACTGTATAAAATGGTAGTCATGGTCAAGTACACCTAACAGCGGGAGCAGCTAAAAGGGGGATGATCACACAATAGCTGAGCCTGTATATACCTCATACATATACCAGGGATGGGGTAGGGCAGAGAGAGGGGGGGGGGGGGGTGAAAAAAAATAATGAAGATAGAAAAAGAGGGGGGAGAGATGAGAGAGGGATTTGGGGAAAGAGAGAGGGGAGAGAGGGCGAGAGACAAAAGGTGAGAGGGACAAGGGGGAGAAGGGAAAGAGAGCGGACGGAAAGAAGGAGAGAGGGGGAAGAAAGAGAAGGAGAGGAGAGATAGAAAGAGAGAGGGGGGAGGAGAGAGATGAGAAAGGAGAGAAGGGGAAGGGAGATATAAAGAGAGAGGGGAGTGTGATGAGAGATGGAGAGAGTGGGGAGAGAAGGTGAGAGAAAGAGCAAAGATTGGGGGGAGGGAGCAAGGGCATGGTATGGGGGGGAGACATAGGGGACAAGTGACAGTGATGCAAATCCAGTGTGAGTCACTTCTTAATTCTCTTACCACTTACTGTAAAAGAGACAGCAAGAAGCTGTGTGCTCACTATCACAGGTAGGGGAGAGGAGCCAGGGGGTGATACTGATAATGACAATATAGGCAGGGTCACTGACAGAGAGAGTTGGCAGCTGCCATCACTCACCTAGACAAGGTCCATCCTCCCTGGGTGCAAGTTGTGGCTGTAGGGATGTGTAATTGACAGCCTCCTGCTTACAGCGCTGTTTGCTGCCCCTGCTGTGTGCAGGATCAGTGTTGGGGCCCCGGCAGTCCAAGGCCCCATTGGGTGAGCAGGGAGCCCTGGCTTCATATGGCATGGCTGTCCATGCTCCCTTATTAATGGCCCTAGCTGTCACCCTAGAAAAGAACTGTGTTGGGATTATAAAGTACCTGCCTGCTATGCTATGGAGATGATGATTACTGTAGTCCTAACACACTTCCTGTCCTAGAGTAACAATGCTGTATAACAGAGTAGGTAGAAGCTGAATGATCAGACAGGAAGTAACTGTAACTTGCATTTTTCTAAACAGGTGCAAAGTTGCAAAACGTCAAGATGGCAAAACCATACATACAACACAGAATAATGAAAGCTGCACAAACATGGAGTCTTCCCAGCAATGTCTCTGTGACTCAATTAGGACATATGGATGCATAGCATAGTCTCTATAAGACTCTAAAACAATCAATAGTCAAGTTGAGAATCACTACTCCCATAAAACAGTTTAAAGAGAATATTAGCACAGTAGCTAGGTCTTCTGGAGAAGTTGCATGCTGTTACATGGCAGCCTGCCCTGATAGTGAAAGGTCTCTCACTTGGGTGGTGTGGCCTCTCTGAGCTGCAGAGCGAGGTAGGCAGAGGAACTGGGTGTGTCCAGGAACTCAGAGAGCTGTGGGAAATGGATTTAAAGGGGTCTGTGTTAAGCGGTGAGTAAATGGGCAATCTGCTGCAGTTGGTCCTCCATAGATATAGTAAGGTGAGTAAAAGTTTTCAACCTAAAACAGGAAGTATGTTACTGACAAGATCACCAGGTGAAACTATAAAGAAAAAAAGTCTGAAATATAAAAACGTATGCAGTCACACATTTAAAGACTTGTAGGCTGCAATATGTTTAATTCTTATTTTTGAGTTTAGTTATACTTTAAAGCAGAACTTCAGTCATGTTTTTCAACTTTCCATCTATTAAATCTTCTGCCCTTGTTGTTTTAACTTTGGATAGTAAAACATTTTTTGTCTGCCAGTAAATACCTTATACAGCCCACTTACTGTTTTTTGTCTGGTAAAAAGCCCAGGCTTATGACATAAGAGGGCCAATAAGAGCTGCAGGGCTGCAGAGCTTGAGGTGTACATCTGTGTGCCTGTGTAAATCCAAGAAGTGAACAGGCAGCAGCTTCAGCTTCAGCTTCCCACAGTTAAAATGGTTGCAGCCAGACTCAGTGGAGGGAGATTTCTGCAGCATATTTGGCAAGTACAGAATCACAGTATATATAAAATAATATGCAAAGTGGTTGGAGGGAAGCTTCAGAATGGCAAAGATGTCTTTACTATAATTATGTCAGCAGACTGCAGTTCCTCTTTGTCAATTATTTTAATAAACCATAGTTCAAGTCATTTTTAGTATACAGAGCTTTATGTTTGAACTGTCTGGATATTATTGTATTAGTGTGATAGACATTCACACGAACAACTATATTTTACCTACACATTGTTCAAATAAGGATTTTAGATGTATTACTTTCATTATCCATGTTTCTGATTTTCATGTTGCTTGTAAAAAAACATTTTCTTTGTTGTTTGTGGATCAAACTCATAGATTCCCAACCCCTATCCAGCCATTTAACTTTAACTGCAAGAAACCAATCCAGCCGTTCCATTGTTTATTGACATTTGGTTATCAGTATATCTGGAGACAGAAAATGTCTAAACAACCCAAGCTGCTCATTACCTAAAATACTGCTAATCCCATAAAGATATTAAACCTCTTTATATACTTTACCACATGAATACATAGGAAAAAAAATCAAACCTTGTTAAATATGTTCTGACATATACATGAGGACATTTATAATGGAGCCAAAGGAGGGAGACCCCATAAATCTACCTTGCTGTGAGATGCCTGGTTGAGATCCTTGCTTTTAGATATTAGACTGGATATAGAATATAATTAACCCTTCACTTGTATCACTGATAGTATTCCATAAGCCTTTCTATGAATCTTGACTCACACCATTGCAGTGCAATAAACTATACCCATGCATAGAACAATGACTAGTTAGTCCTTGCAGCACTGGTGTTTGAATTCTGGTCAGGACACTGTCTTCATGGAGTTTGCCTGTTCCCCCTTTGCTTGTGTGGGTTTACCCCCATACCTCAATCACATGCTGTTAGGACAACAAGCTCTTGTCCAGTTGCTCCCAGTATGTATGTATGTTACATAGTTACATAGTTAGTAAGGTTCAATAAAGACACCAGTCCATCCTGAGTGAGTGTGTATGCGTGTCTACAATTGTCCCTATCCCTGTACATTGTGTCTCATTAAGATGCTCATCTGTTATATTATTATTTATTTAAGGTACCCATATAGCGCCATCAATTTACGCAGCGCTCCACACATTCATCGCACACTCACAACAGTCCCTACCCTCAAGGAGCCCACAATCTAAGGTCCCCAACTCACATTCATATACTAGGGCCAATTTTGGACAGAAACCAATTAACCTACCAGCGTGTCTTTGGAGTGAGAGAGGGTATGTAAGAGAGGGTATGCAGATTGTAAGCTCCTTGAAGGCAAGGACTGATGTGAATGTACACCATGTAAAGCAATATGCAATTTGTTGATTCTATGTAAATACCGTAGTAAATAAATAGCAACACCAATGCCCGTTGGAACAAAGTTAATCTATAGATGGGGTGGGTGGAATGGGTGATTTGAACACCCCAAAGACAATTCATAGCACAGTGGCTCAATAGTTTTTCCTTGCAGCACTAGGGTTCTGGTTCAAATATTATTTAGAACACTCTGCATGGAGATTGCATGTTCTTCCTGTGCATGTATGGGTTTCCTCCCACACTCCAAGCACTTGCTGGTAGTTTAATTGTCCCTATGTATGTATGTATGTGTGTATGTAAGTGAATGTACGGTATGTATGTAAAAGCTGCATACATTTTGGTGCTATTTAAATACCTGTAATTAATAAATAAATAGAAACACCAATACCCATTAGGATAATATATATCTATGGAAGGGGGAGGGAGGGTGGTGGAACTGATGATTGGGACTAAACTAGGCTTTTGTCCGATCTTGTCTATAGTGAGAGAGCAGACTTAGCAGTCATGTCTCCCCTTTTCAGGAGTCAAAGGGAAAATTGTCTCTCCTAATGAAGCAATTCTAAGCCCTCATGGGTTCCCTTGTGTTGTATAACATGAAATAGGACTACCTGGGTTTATCTATAGGAGTATATAGGGACTATACCAATATGTGAAGTAATATAAGGTAATATGAGAAAAATATTAAAGCTGCTGGTAATTGGTGATGTAGAGAGATTACAACATGGATATAATACTAATACGGATTTGTCATTTCTCAGATTAGCCTGCTCTCCAGCGTGAGGTGGCTTGGCTGCTCATAGTTTGTTTTTAACCCCCTGCGGTCTCCCTAAAAGCATGATTAGCCAGGGCACAATATTAGATTACAATAGAGCTCATCAGTATATTCTGGAAGGAAGAAGTATTGCTCTCCTTATAATAGAATGGGATACAGGAGTGGTTAAGAGAAGTGCTATATCTTATCTGAGTACTATACAGCAGAAGTATTGTCATTTGTTTTTTTTTATTTTTTATTATGTGACTTTATCAAAGCAGAATTAAACCTCTGCCATTTTTTAACTAGCTCCAGGAGCTTTTAGCTAAAATGTTCTAATATGCACAACATATGAGAATACTAGGGCAGACTTACCACGCAATTGATCCCCTCTAGGGCTGCTCTGTCTTCCTTCCAGGTTCTCATTTTTCGGCCACATGGTTGGCTGGGTCGTGATGATGTGCCTCCTATGCGCATAAGTACGACATAGAGCTGTAGCCTAAATGTTCGCTTAGCTTTGCATGTCAAGCTCAGTATACACAAATGCTGACACAGTCCAGAGAAGGGTTTATGACAGAAGGGACTGATAGGGTCTTACCTATCAGTTTTTTTTTAGGTTTAATTCCACTTTTAAAAAGGGTTCTTTAAATATGATTATCTTGTGTGTGTGTGACATCTTCAAAGTCTTGTATGGGGGTTAATTTACTAAAACTGGACAGTGCAAAATCTGGTGCAGCTCTGCATAGAATCCAATCAGCTTCCAGGTTTATTTTTTTTGTCAAAGCTTAAAGTGGTTCTAAAGGCAGAAGTTTTTTTTACCTTAATGCATTCTATGCATTAAGATAAAAAACCTTCTGTGCACAGCCCCCCTAATACTTACCTGAGCCCCATCTCAATCCAGCAATGTTGCACCAGAGACTCAGCTGTCCGGGACTCTCCCTCCTCATTGGCTGAGACATCAGCGGGACACCAATAGCTCCTGCTGCTGTCAAAGTTAGTGAGCCAATGAGGAGAGAAAGGGGGTGGGGCCAAGCCGTGACTCCATGCCTGAATGAACACACACAGCAGCAGCTCGACTTGGGTGCCCTCATAGCAAACTGCTTGCTGTGGGGGCACTTGGCAGGAGGGAGAAGCCAGGAGTGCCGGTGAGGGACCCAAGAAGAGGAGGATCTGGGCTGCTCTGTGCAAAACCACTGCACAGAGCAGGTAAGTGTAACATGTTTTTTATTTTTTATCCAAAAAAAAAAAAAAGCCAAGACTTTAGTAACACTTTAATTGAACAATCTGAAGTTAGAAGCTGATTGGCTATCATGCAGAGCTGCATCAGATCTTTCACTCTCCACAGTCTATGCCTTTAGTAAATTAACCCCAGTGTGTAGTAGTATATTCATAGGGGTTGATTTACTAAAGGCAAATAGACTGTGCATTTTGCAAGGGCAGTTGCACTCTGCAAGGGAATTTGCTCCAGAGCTTAATAAATTAGGTGATTTTTGCAAAGAATACCCAATCGCATGCAAGGAAAAAAAACAACAACATTTTTGCGCACACATGATTGGATGTTGGAAGTCAGCAGAGCATCTCCTCATTTACTAAGCTCTAGTGCAAATTCCCTTGCAGTATGCACATTTACTTGCAAACTGTACAGTCTATTTGCCTTTAGTAAATCAACCCCATTGCAGTACTTTTTTGCGAATTTCATTATTTGGATATTAAATTATATGTCTACTAGTGATACTAGTACTAGTGATGTTTGTCCTGGCCAAAGTTCTTATTTAACTTGGTAGAAGCATTCTATTTAAATTAAAACTCCACTCATAATAAAACAACTATTCCTGTTAACGGAAGCCAGCATAAAACTGGAAAAAAAATCAAAGTATTCCACATCATCTATTGTTTCTCTATTGTTCTGAATTCACACGTTAGCGGCAAAGAGAAGCTTCAGTGTTTTTTTACAAAATCCAGGCATGTGTATTTATTGCAGCTGATGAAACAAGACAAGATTATGTTTGCTTTTTATTTACATTTCCTTGGCTTCCCTTAAGTCAGCAAATGCAGAATGTCACGTGCCTTTAGTATCAGGGGCGTTCGTTTATTAAAACCAACAACATATTTATGTGTTCACAACTGCTAAGGTCACAAACTTTAAGCAGTAAAATAAATACATTTTGTAAACTAAATCCAGGTGTCCCTAAATCTGTTAGATCTTCTGTATCAAAGATTCCCAAAGCATTTCTTTTCTTTATCACCAAAAGAATCCTTGAGAACTTCTTTTTGATTCTTACAAGCATTACCAAAGCCTATTGTCTCTTGAATATGCTAGAAGTGCAATGTAGGCAAATATAAAAGACCCATCATTTAATCCAGTTATAAATTCATTAAAAATACTTAACGCTGAACTCCAGGAAACTTGGAAATTCTCCATGGCAGTGTGGAAGGGTTAACTGCTCGTTTAGGTCTAGTGGACATGGAAAAGTACATTTACGTATTCGATCCTTTGTCCTTCACACTACTATACCGGTCCTTACAGCATCTTCTTCCCATGCTCCAGTATTGTAAAGGTCCTGGAATTATCAAGACCAGTGCAGGGTCCATAGGGACAGTCCACCGCCAGAGAATATGGCAGTTAACCCTAGCAGGAAGTGCCCACCTATGCTCCAGCGGTGGGCTGTTCCTAAGTACCCGTCTGTCCAATTCAGGGCTTCGAGCCCATGCTTCTCTCTTGATGATGGGGGAATACGATCAACAAAGCATAGGAGACTAGAGGCTGCAGGGACTGGCCACTAGATATCAGTGAGCTTTTAACCCTTGCATTACGTGGGCAGGCTGCTAGTGAGGGTTTTTACTTTCCCAAGAGTTCAACTTTAAGTATATTTTGAAATAGTACCACAGTCCATCTTCATATTAGTGTACTACTGTAAAATGTCTTAATTAGGGATGGGCCCGGTGTTCGATTCAAACCCATGTTCGAATCGAACATCGGCCATTCGTCCGCTCGTCAAGTCCAGAACTATGTGGACGGTTCGCATAAAATTTGTGTGATGCGAACGGTCCACAATGCACTGAGCCAGTCGCAGTGCATTGCTGGCTGATAATTGGCCAAGCATGCACTGTGACCCCGCATGCTTGGCCTATCATAGAGCCAGCGGCGAGGAGAGCAATAATTGGCCACAGGCAGGATGCCTGTGGCCAATTATAGCTCAGGGGGTTTAGTACACGCCCCACACTATATAAGGCCGCCGCGCCGGCGGCCTCATGTAGTGTGTTCCGGCGTTAGGAACAGTCAGTGTCAGTGACATTATCTGCTTGTGATTAATTTCTGTGTGTGGATTCTGGGGATTAGTGTAGGGAAAGAGGAAAAATAGGCAGGGATAGTTTATTCTTCTCAGTGCTGTTCTCAATCTCTACCAATCCAGCCATCAAAGGAAGTAGTTAGTGTGTGTGCATGCTGTGTTAGT